>JARHVA010000231.1:225000-247500 GCA_037957365.1 Torreya grandis | reverse complement strand
TTCTTGACTTTATCCAATTTCTCGTAAATGATCAAATGAGTAATTTTTGCATTTTTTATTAAAATTTGAATTATAATCTGTAAATTAACTAAAAATGAAATGCAAAACTGAATTCAAAGATCAAAACATGAAACTTGCCGACAAAGGAAGGGTTTCAAAGTCTCTGTGCGAGCTGTATGCAGTGAGAGTCACACGTACGGTTACGGGGGGGTTCACATTTATCACATAGTGTGGTGGCCTACCCCATTTGTTCCATGATCTATGGGTCCACTGGAGTGACCCACTTCGATCAATTAGCCAAGATTTTGACCGGATATGAAATGACTTTGTTCGGTGCTCGATCCGGTGGTATTTTTGCAGGGATTCTATTCATCACTGTAGGATCTTCATCCAAGATCACTGCAGTTCCCTTTTGGGTGGCTGTAGGATGGCCACCTATGGGTGGTCGATAGATTGCGGCCAATCAACGAAACCAACTCTCTGAGAGGACAGGACATTTATGGGCTCGACAACTATCTATAGTCGCACTCGACCCCCCCATAGATAGATGAGATAGGGCCAACGGCCTCCACTATAGATTTCATTGCGTGCTTGGCCGATGGAGAGGCCAAGTGTCAAATATATAGCGGATTTGGGTGCTCCAGCCAGGACGAATCCTATTTCGGCTATTACATCTTCCATCACTATGTCCCCATACGCAGGAATACCCCCGTTAGCTGGCTTTCACAGCAAATTCTATTCATCCTCTGCCGCTCTGAGTTGTGGGGCTCACTTACCAACCTTGATGGGAGTAGTGACTAGCGTTATAGGTCGTTGGGCAGCTGGAAGGTTACGGGGTTCAGAATTCCTACGTCCCTGGGTTCGTATCGAACCGACCCATTAATGTTTCTCAAATTTTCAAGTTAAAATATACCTAAAATAAATAATAGATCATTTCTCTCTACAAAAAATAGTGTTTCAGACCTTCGAAAGACCTTGGTTGACTCAGCACGTCCCTTCACCTCCCTGAATCACATGCAGAGGCTTCTCCAAATCAAAATTGGAAACTTATATATCTCAAAATGGCATCACCAATTATCCAAAATAGTAAAATTAATATACTACATAGAGCGTATCAGAATTCTAAACAGCTTTGTAGTTTACTCTGAGCTCTGATTCGGCCTCTAAGGGCTCCAAAATGACCAAATACAATAAACTAGTCTATATTTTTCAATACACAGTCCAGAATTTGATAACTTCAAGTAGAAATTTGTGCCTTTAATAGTACTTAG
Source organism: Torreya grandis (assembly GCA_037957365.1). Lineage (NCBI taxonomy): Eukaryota > Viridiplantae > Streptophyta > Pinopsida > Cupressales > Taxaceae > Torreya > Torreya grandis. Next base: position 246,229 of record JARHVA010000231.1, on the reverse strand, counting down.
ACATCCATAGCACAAGTGGTCAAGGCTAATCAATTTTGGTGGTAGGTCAGGGGTTTAAAACCACCTCCCACCTCTCTAGGCGCCTTGCATGCATTTGAAAACTTCTTTCCCTCCTTTTTAGGCGCTTTGACTTGTCCTCCCTCCATTTTTGGCACTTAGACTAATTCATTATCCCACATGGGCTGCATGAAAGGTGGCTACATCTTTTTAAGAAGCTTAAGCACCTCATTGAATTTGTCAATGCCCCTTTTTGTGGGAGACTTGGTGCCTAGTTAGCATGCACGTTGGACTTGGTCTCCTTCCTTCAAACTCACCACCTTGCTCGGTCTCGCACTTATCTCACACTGCCACATGGCATGTTGATGATGTGGAATTATCGAACCATTTTTTTTTGAAAACCTTAGTATTTTCCAAGTGTCAACCTCTGATAGGTCCAAATGTCAAAATGTCCTCGAAACACATGTAAAATGTTGCAAGTGACATTTTTTAACAAATCTTTAAATGGCCATAACTTTTACATACGGTGTCTATTTTACAAACCACAAAAAGTGTCAAAAAGATCTTGATGAGCTCTAAAATGTGCCACCACTAAAACTTAGACTTGAAACCATTATCAGAATTCAATTTTTGATCACACCTCCCCAATGGAGGGCTTTTGGTCTCCAAAAGTCCAATATCCCCTAAAATCTTATAACTGGTCTACAGCATCCATAAAAATAGAACCTAATCATAACAAGGATATAAACAATTGAATTAAAATGATTCACAATCAAACTATAAAAATGCCTAATCCAAAGGCATGAGTAAGTGAATCTGTAACTACAAAAGTGATTACAGCATATCAAACTGCCTGCCCAAATGTCACATCCTATAAAGCGATGAATTGCCAAAAATTGAAACAACTCCCAATGTAACTGCAAGACAAGTTTATAATGTTGACAACATACAATAAATGTTGTGGCCATGTTGTAATACAATTCCCTAGTATGGGACTTATATGCTAAGCAAATGAAAACAACCAAAAGTGTATGTTGCCTAACATCTAAACATGCCCAAAGGGTCTTTCAATGCATCTATACATCCATGTGCCAAAAATAGATACAATCAAAGTAGTAGTCAAATAAGTGTTGTAAGGAATTAACTCAACCTACAACATACATTCTGCTATCATCTCCAACTGATCAAATGAGTTCAAGTCCTCTAGACAACTCACACAGCATAAATAAGAGATTCAAAAACTTAGAGTTATCAAAAAGTGAGAATTGAAAAAATTCATATGATAAACCTATCTTGAAGTGTTCCCACCAACTCTAATCTACATCTATCAAAGCTTGTTCATTCCCTTAGGTGAATTCTTAACCATGCTTTGCAAAAAGAATGTAGTGATAATCCACTTAACCATTTCTTTCTTCTTATTGAAATTGATTATCTCTGTGGATTCATTATCAATTTCATAATGTTGACTTAACCTCTTTAATGGATTTTCACTTGTAGGTTTTACCTTATCCTAGGTTGTATTGTCAACTGCATTATGGATTGAATTAGCTTCATTTACCTTAGTGAGAAGTTTGTCAATCATCTTAGTTTTAACATTACTTGAATGTGAAGATGAATGAAGCTTAAAACATCTATCAATCCTATGTCCACTCACTTTACAATGAGTACAAACATCCTTCTTAGGTAAGGGTCCCCTTTTTCCAATTCCCAAATTAACATAAGAATGGTCTTTAAAACATGCAATTTGCTTCAACAAAGCATTTCATTTCCAACAAGTCTTACCACTATGGTTATTCATCCCACAAAAAGTGCATGGAAATGATTGCATTATCTTCTATACACTATATCCAAACTTCTTTAAAGTATCTATTGGATCAAAAGATTTAGTGTAAGAATCAGGAGGTGGAATCTCAATACCTCTTTTACCTTTACACCTTTGAACTAGTGGCCTAGAACCTTCGCTATTGGAAGCTCATCTTCCTTTAGCCATGGAAGAAACTTCTCCATTATCCACCTACACACTAGTTTAACCCAAACCTACACGAAGAGGTCTATGCTCAACCTGAATTGGGTTAGATATACCTTGGCTATCTCTACCAAGTCCTCCTCCATTATAACCCAATTTAGACAACAATTTAGATCCTATGCCCTTAGTGTATTTTTCAAAATCACCAAAATAATATTTCTAGAATCTGAATCTAAAATGGTAGAAGAAGATGAAGATTCCTGTAGAGAAAAACTTACACTGCACTCATAGTCTCTGCATCTGAAGTTGAAGGCTTTACCTTTTCACACTCACCACATTGTAATCTAATCAAGATCTCATTCTTGGATTTAAGCTCTGATTTTAACTTTGCCACTTGCAATCCAAGTGCAAATTTTTGGCATCTCAAGATTGTATTTTCATCTTTGATGACCTCAATCTATGACAACTTGCCCATGGTTTCCTGCAAACACCTAATTCCACACTACACACTACAATATAATCAATCTACAAACCAATAATCCAACTATTATAGAAGCAACTGTCAACACACAACTAGAAGCAATCCCTGCATTTTAACTGCTCTGATACCAACTTGATCCGTAAACTCCACTGATAAACTCTAAGTGAGATTTTATAAGTACAGATTCTAAATTTCTCAACTTATAATATGTTGGAATGATTAAATTTGATGAAAATCTGATCCAAATCAAGTTTCAAAACTAAAATAAAGGTGAATTGATAAATCACATCAGTTATCCATTGAAACTGCCAGATTTTCCAAATTCTTGATTTTATCCAATTTCTCGTAAATGATCAAATGAGTAATTTTTGCATTTTTGATTGAAATCTGAATTATAATCTATAAATTAAATAAAAATGAAATTCAAAACTGAATTCAAATATCAAAACACAAAAATTGTTTATGGGGTTCAGAATTCCTACGTCCCCCGGGTTCGTATTGAACCGATCCATTAATGTTGCTCAAATTTGCAAGTTAAAATATACTTACAATTAACAATAGATCATTTATCTCTACAAAAAATAGTGTTTCAGACTTTTGAAAGACCTTGGTTGACTCAGCATGTCCTTCACCTTCCTGAATCACACGCAAAGGCTTTTCCAAATCGAGATTGGTAACTTCTATAGCTCAAAATGGCATCACTAATTCTCCAAAATAGGAAAATGAATATACTACACAGATTGTATCAAAATTTTAAACAACTTTTTAGTTTACTCCGAGCTTTGATTCAGCCTCTAAGGGCTCCAAAATGACCAAATACAACAAACTGGTCTATATTTTTCAATACACAGTCTAGAATTTGATAACTTCAAGTAGAAATTTGTGCCTTTAATGGCACTTAGACCTCCACAGCACAAGCAGTCAAGGCTAATCAATTTTGGGTGGTAGGTCAGGGGTTCAAAACCACCTCCCACCTTTCTAGGCACCTTGCATGCATTTGAAAACTTATTTTCCTCCTTTTTAGGCACTTTGACTTGTCCTCCCTCCATTTTTGGCGCTTAGACTAATTCATTATCCCACATGGGCTGCGTGGAAGGTGGTTGCATCTTTTTAAGAAGCTTAAGCACCTCATTGAATGTGCCAATGCCCCTTTTTGTGGGAGACTTGATGCACACCTCTTTTTGTGGGAGACTTGGCGCACACCTCTTTTTATGGGAGACTTGGCGCCTAGTTAGCATGCACGTTGGACTTGGTCTCCTTCCTTCAAACTCACCACCTTGCTTGGTCTCGCACTTATCTCACGTTGCCATGTGGCATGTTGATGACATGGCATCATCAAACCATTTTTTTTGCAAACCTTAGCATTTTCCAAGTGTCGACCTCTGATAGATCTAAATGTTAAAACGTCCTCAAAACACGTGCAAAATGTCACAAGTGACATTTTTTGACAAATCTTCAAATGGCCATAACTTTTGCATACGGTGTCCATTTTGCAAACCACGAAAAGTGTCAGAAAGCTCTTGATGAGCTATATAGTGTGCCACCACTAAAACTTAGACTTGAAACCATTATTAGAATTCAATTTTTTATCAATAATAGATCCAAATGATAAGATATTTTGAGATATCAAATAACTAAGAGTAAATTTGTACCTAAATGGATATTTATGACACATACACATATATTAAAACCATAAAATATAGTTATAAATAGTAATTAAGGCTTGGGGAATTGGTCCACGGTAAAAATACCCACAAAAGGAAAAGGGTTAGAATTAACAAACTATTGGTTATGACCTAGTCAAAATTGGTGAACCTTTGATTAAGACCCATTATGAAAAAAGGCTCAACATAGGTAATAAGATAAATAAATAAAGACTAAATAGTTTCATGACATTGACAACAAACATATTTGAGTTGTTTATGAGGTAATATGGATATCTAAAGGCCATGAAGAGCTTAATATGAGTGAAAAGTGTTTGAAAATATCCATATATATAAAAATATGCCAAGTGTCATAAATCATGACAAAGATGTAGTGAAAATGGCCTAGTACAAAAAGTAGGTGTCTACACAATGTCACACTTTAATACATGTGCATGAATGTATGCATGCATATAAAATTAAAACATACAATTAAGTGTGTAACTAAACATTACCTAATAGTTATGGATGGATGAAGACTTTTTATTCTTGATATAGACTTAGTCACATTCTAATGTTGATAAAATTTGTGTACCTACAAATATCACAAATGCATGCAATTAGTCAATGTCTCAATAAATTTGTGTGAATATAAAATAAATGAAATAAAAGTAAAAAAATGAATACTCCTAGTGGTATGTGAACCATGTTGTCACCCATGGGAATTCTACAGTTAAAATTGAAAACTGAAACCCAAATATAAATATTTTTAAAAATAACCCTAAAACTAAAGGGTTTTAGAGTGAACTCTAGAAACTAAGGTCTAGTTCCTAATCATGCAAGTAGATTTATGGTGCATCTTAGTTTGGTTAGTTCATCTTGGTCTAAATAGTTAAAATATTATCTGTAGATGGTGTTAATGATAGATTACCTGGATATAATGTTTGAATATATGCCCCATTTTGAGATGAGGGATGTACCTGCTCCTACAAAACACTCATCTCAAAAGAAAGAGATTATACATACCATTTTTAATATAGAAAATTAAACTTAGTCTTTTAAATCATTAAAACTATATATTGAACACATGTAAGTATTTATATAAAAATTTCATCATGTAAATCTTGATAGGAATATATAATCCATGTGAGTATGAATTAATAAATTATGACCCATTTGAGGGTGACAATAGTAGGAACAAGGGATAAATAATATACCCAGATAGTATCTCATGAATATGGAAAAGGGTATACCCCAATGTAATAATATATGTAAATAAAAGTACCACATGTACACACACACACACACATGTATGTGTGTGTGTGTGTTGGTATATTGATATATAGTTTTTTAGAAAACTTATCATTCTATTCCTCTGTTTGTTCCTCCTCCATGATTCATATATATATATATATATATATATGAATCATGGAGGAAGGGCAAACAGAGGAATATAATGAGGAGAAGTTTTCTAAAAAACTAGGGTTATAACACAATTACACCACATATATCCTCCTAAACATGTCGGATATTTAAATACTTTATTGAGCATAGATCTTGGATGAGAAATTTATCATTTTACAAAACATCATGCAACACCATACATTGGCTATTAAGAACACTAGCTTGGTATGACATTGGGTTATATTCTTCAGCCAACTAGGAAGTCATGTACCAATCCACAACACACTACTAGGACTATACTTGATAATAAGCTATATTGTAAGAATAATACATGTTCAATGGAATAAATTTTATCAGGACATGTCAATGGTGATGGGGTCCCAAAAAAAGGTAAGCATATATGGAGGAAAAAACAAAAATGTTTCAAAATATCCCAAAAATCACTTTAGGTGGTCATTGATCCTTGTCTCTTAAAAGGTAAGGTTATATGTCTCATTAAATAGGCCCTCACTGGGCATTTCCATGTTAGGAATTATAAGGAGTCATATTTACATAGATGGGTCCAAAACACCTAGACACCTTTATTAGGATACACACCTACAGTCCTAAAAGGAGCTAGAGGTTTCATCACATTTGTGTTCAAATCTATTAAGGATTGTCAGAATATTTCATTGGGAGGACCCTAGTTTTGGGGAAATGTTTCACTCATCACTACTAGATGGTATGTTGGTTTTGATCCTATGCATGAGCACATTAGAACCATGTCCCTCTGGGTAAATATGTCAGGCCTTCCTATTAAGTTGTGGAGTCCTAAATCTTAAAGATCATTGGGGATTCACTTGATACCTATTTAAAAACTAATTGAACCACATCTAAACTAACAAACACTATAGTGGATATCATCTATATGGAGATGGAGATCACACAAGGCCTATCGGATAACATCAAGCATGTGACCAGGGAACTACACTATAAATAACTGCTTGACTACAAAAACATGCCTTTTTGATGCATCAAATGTCATGTATATAGTCACCTACAATATTCATGCTCTCTTTATAAGAAAAACGATACGCTTGCAAGATCTAGGGGGATGGCACATACACTCAGGATAGGGGATCAATCATCAATGGGTTTGGTTGATGTGGGGAAAAATGTTGATGTTATTGTAAATATAGACTTGGAAGGCTTGAGGGGTATAAAGGAGAAGGTGGATGAAGCACACACAATGGATCATAAGTCACACACTAGCCCATCAGATCCACTTTTAAAGAATGTACCAGATATACAAGGTACTAATCAAAACATTTCCTTCTCATTTCAAACTATTCATAATAATTTAGCAATTGAACAATTCATAAAACTCTGGGAACACAAACCAACCATTGTGGGAGTGGTGTTTTAGAGCACATTGATATGGATCCATTGGTGCACCTACATCTTGCTAGTGGAGCAAGGGAGACATTTACAAATAAGGTCTATAAATGCACCCCCTCATCTGATGTTGATTGTCATAGGGAAATTCATATAGAACCACCATCTCAAAACTATATTAAGACTTATCCTATGGGTCAGGATCTTTCTACAACATATGGCTTTCTTTTTTTATGGGACTAGAAGTCAGCAGTATATCAATAAAATAGTGCACTTCTTTTACAACTTCTTCCACAACATCATCATCAGAGCAGAGATACATGACTAGATCTCATTCTAAGCAGTTGCATCATTGATCTAATGAACACTTATAAACTAGAGTTTTGGAAGTCTCCACAACTCACACTCCCTTGGCTACTCATGGTAGATGTACCCATTTATCACATGCAAGAGAGGATGTTGAACGAGATGTTCTTTTAGGAAGACAACTCACTATACCCATGGCCCTTAGTAGAGCAACCCGTAAAGGGGTTACCAAATGATCATTATTTCCCACAACATTAGGGGGATAGGGATGGCTCTAAAATAATGATCCCTCAAGAGACTGGTATATAGGAACAAACCTTGTGTCTTACATATACAAGAAATAATGTACTCAGTTATGGATGCCATGAAACACCTCAATAAATGTCTTCCTAATTGGTCTTTCTTAACCAATAGTTCTAATGGCAAATCTATGTGCTTGGATTTAGGATGGAACCACTCCTTGGTTATGAGATCCTCTACTACTAACCCTAACTTTATTTTAGGTACTTTATTCTCCAGTCAACACAACATTGTTATGGATATATTAAATGTTTAAGCCCCTTCACAAAATAGAAAATGTTTCTAGAATGAACTAGAGAATTTTGGCATACTTATTTTGCCTCATCTATTTTTAGGATGGGACCTAAATTTCACTACACACCATCTAAAGGTTTGTGGCTTTCAAGCTAGAACAAATCCATTGGTAGACTATTTTTTGAACTAAATGGAACAATGTAACATGGTAGATGCCACCCCTTTGGTTTTGGAACCAACCTGGACAAACCACCACTCTAGCACATAGGTTATTTCAAAAATATTGGATCGATTCCTAATGAAGGAATCTCTTATACTATAGACTACTACTTACAAGGTCACTACATTGAAGCATATGACCTCTGATCATAATCCCATATAGCTGAAACTATTTATGGGCTTGTAGCAGCCATCCACTCCTTTCAAATTCAATCCACATTGGTTGTTTTATGAGGATTTTAGATAGCTAATTAAATAAACTTGGGATTCATTTTCTACTGAACATGGTGAGTGGGTTATGGTCAACCTACAAAAGAACCTCGTCAAGGTCAAGGATATGACCAAAAAATGGGCAAAAAATAAATTTCATGAGTATAAAAGTGAACTACTTGTGATGGAAGATAGCATAAAGTTTAGCGTTAGGTCCCTTCATGAAGATGGCTTCAGGGATGATATTTTACAAAAACTTGACAAACTAGAAAAGGAAAATGCTAGATTATTGGCATGGTAGGAAGCAAAATGGTGGATGAAAATTAGAATTAATTAGATAAATGAAGGGGATGATAAAACCAAATTTTTCCATCATCAAGCTATGGCAAGGAGGGATTCAAACACCATTTAAAACATAAAGGATAATAGTGGGATAGAATACACAAAATTTGATACTATATCTAATGTTATTATCAATCATTACCAACACATCTACACAGAGCCACCATGGGAAAAAATTCAAGACATAATTTTGATGGGCACTTTCTTTGATGGTTTGGTTAGTGAACAATAAAACCTTGTCCTCCTTAGGTTGATCACATTGGATGAGCTACATAAGAAACTTTATTCTTTTTAGTTGGGGAAGGCACTTGGTCTAAATAGGTGGATGGTTGAGTTCTACATTGGTTTTTGGGACCATATTGCATATGACCTCCTCATGGTTGTGGAGGAATCCCATAAGGCTGGTAAAATTCATGCACCCTTCTCCTCCACCTTTATTTCTAGTATTCCCAAGAATGATAACTTATCCAACTTTAACCACTATCACCCTATGTTTTTATCCTAGGATTTTTTGAAAGATGATTGCAACTTGCCTAAAGCCTCTATTGTCTGAGCATATATCTCTAGAATACTTTGGTTTTTTAGATAACCATCATATATAAGACACCATTGGTTCTACCCAAGAGGATTTACACACTGTCAAAACATGCTCCTGATCAAATTTCCTCCTCAAAATAGACCTTTTTAAAGCATTTGATCATGTCAATTATCTCTACCTTCATCTTATTCTTACTTATGTGGGGTTCGTATCAAACTTCATCAACTAGATCAAAGACTACTACCAATATGTTTCATATGTAGTCTTAGTTAATGTCTTAGCATCCTCTTTCTTATCCCCTTCTTAGGGGATCCAATAGGAATGTCCACTTTCACCACTCCTTTTTTTTGTCATTGCAAAGGCACTAAGCTGCCACATTTCCCATGAGAGGGTTGTAGGGAACATATCGGGTGTTAAGATTACATATGCTACACATATCCTTTTCATTGATGACATTCTCATCTTTGGGAATGGATCCATATAAGATGTTATATGTTTAGATAGAGTTTTAAAACTCTTCAGTTATGCCATGAGTATGGTTATAAATCTTTAAAAATCTATTATATACTTCTTTCATGTCACACTTGCTACTAGGAATTTTATCCTCCACTTTCTACCTTTCACAACACCTCCATCTAAGGCTGACATCTTATACTTAGGGTTTTATCTAAATTCAAATGACTACCACACAAATGACTAGATTTGGATATTTGAAAAATTAAAAAACCACATCTCCCTCTGATACAACTGTTAGATTTCTTTGGCTTGTCATTTGACCTTGATCAAATATATCCTTGAGGCTATTCTAGTTTACTGGATATTCCTTATTGTCCTCCTCCACATGATACTCAACAAGATTAAGAAACTTTGCCTTCACTTTTTTGGTCTAGGAACAAAGATAACAAGGGTATTTTGTTTATCAAATGGAGAATCATATCTCAACCTAGATTAGATGGGGGATGGGGATTAAAGGATTTGGTATCATTTTCAAAATCACTAATAGTAAAAGGAGCATGGGTTCTTTTAACCAAAAATGGGTTGTGGCAGTAGACCTACAACAAAAATATATTCATCTCCTCACCATTATGGAATGGGTTAGATTACAACCAAAGTGACACATTGGTACTTCACTTTTTTGGAAAGCAATTATTCAAAGTTTCTCTATCATTGAGACCTCCCTTTCATGGGACCTAGGGAATGGATTAGAGATACATATTGTAAGGGATGTTATATATGGGATTCCACCTGAACATCAATCCTTAGATGATATGAAGGCTTCTCTTCAACAAAAAAATATTCACTTTCTAATTGATGCTTATGATTATTCTTTGACTAATAAGTGGAGGTATAGATGGAAAACTATAGTGGATATGGGTCTTAATGTACATGATTATATTATATGGGAGAGGTATAATACCAACCTAATTACAAATTCCATCATCCTCACTGATAGGGTTGATAAACTATGTTGGTCTTTTAATACTGATGGTGGTTTCTACAAGGCTAATCTTAGATACCAAGAACTTAGGCCACAGTGGGAGAATGTTGACTCTCCATGGTGGTGGAAGGGCCTTTGTAAGATCTACACTCCACTAAAAACTAAGTTATTTCTTTGGATAGCACTACAAAACAAAATTTTGACTTGGGACAACCTAGTTTGTAGGGGTTAGCATGATCTGAACATCTGCATACTATGCCATCAAAGTCCTGAATCTATTAATCACTTGTTTATGCATTGTCACTTTACTCATGCAGTCTAAGATGCAGTCAATATCAAAGGGATTGGTCCATATTGGGAGGGAGAATCCATTATTGAGGTATGGGATCAATGGCATACACAATAGGGGATCTTGTAAAACATGTCTATCCTTCCACTTCAAATCTACTGGAGCATTTGGACCACCAAAAATGAAATGATCTTTTTAGACAAAATACCTCTCCCACTTTCTATGGTATACAAATATAAATTCTCTATGTTGCATATGAGACCACCTTCTCACAAGATTTAACGCTTTGTCCCATCTCTAATTTTGGACTCTTTTACACCACGTTGTTTTTGTGATGGAGCATCTATTGGGAACTCAGGTCCAAGCAAGGTATGTGTAATTTGATTCACTAGAGAACATTCTATATCCTTTATGCAAGGTACCGATATACACTCCAGTAATTTTATGGAGTTACACATCGGGATCTCCTCACTATCCATTAATAGTAAATATGGGCTCACATCTCTAATTATATACTCAGATTTCAAGCTAATTATTGACTGGTTAAATGGCATAGCCTTCTGTAACCACATATCCCTCACACATCTCTTAAATAGAGTAGTGATTCTTTCAAGTTTTATTCATCCTCTCTCCATCATACACATCTACATGGAGCACAACTCCATAGCAGATGGACTAATGAAGGAGGCATGCAACCTCAAAGAAGGTAAGATACATATAAGGGTCACTGAGGTTGATGGAACTTTTTCCATTAGGGAGCTCTCCCTCATTTAATTATTTGGTTTTTATTGGCACATTTATGGAGATGTATCATGAATATCCCCATAAAATTGACTTATTTATAGGTTGAGTCTTTACACTTCCCTAGTAAATACTTTTTATTGATCCTTTGCTCATGTCAGTGTTTACACTACAACTTGTCTCAACCCTGAGCAATCATTCATGTTGGGTTTTCCACATTTATTATGGCTTTTTAGATGTATATTTTCACCAATACTGGAATACAGGATACTGACACTTTTATTTTTGAAATGTGTGTGTGTGTGTGTGCGCACACGCATGTGTGTGTGTGTGTGTGTGTGTGTGTGTGTGTGTGTGTGTGTGTGTGGGTGGGTGTGTGTGTGTGTGTGTGTTTGTATGTATGTATGTTTGTATGTATGTATGTATGTATGTACATATGTGTGTGTGTTTGTATATGTGTGTGTGTGTGAATGTATACAAATTATATATGTGTGTGTGTGTGTGTGTGTGTGTGTGTGTGTGTGTGTGTGTGTGTGTGTGTGTGTGTGTGTATGTATGTATGTATATATGTATGTATGTATATATGTATGTATGTATATGTGTGTGTGTATCTGTGTGTATATAAATGTATATATGTATATATTGCCCCAATGTGATAGGTGAAAGAATGAGAATGTGATGTCCTGATATATGACATGTAATATCAATAAATACATGGGTGTATCATGTCCCCAATGGTAAGATATAGGTTGTAAGGTATATGAATGTGTGGGTATAATTCCCACATAATAGATAGATAGGATTAGTGAATCTCTTGAGATAGTTGTGGGTACAATGCCCCTAATGGTAATATATATGTCATGGGTTCAGTAATGCTAGGAACAATGATATGCCCTAATGTATCAATTTTCCCCTATAATGGATAAATATAACAATGAATCACACACAATTTTAGTAATAGTATGCCCCAATATAAAAATGGTAAAGATCATTGTAAAATAGGAAAAAATCATAGTATACTACACACAATAGCATGCATGATATTGATCATGGGATAAAACATAGGATATTACATAGTATAGGCAAGGAATTATATATATTCATGTAGCTACCAAGCAAGGTATATGAACCACAAGCAATCAATGACAAAACATGATGACTAGATGATCCTCTATGGAAAACATAAGGAAACACATCGACAAAAATCATGATCAAACATGCACATGTAATAAATAAAACAATCATAGGTATTTTGAGATAACATGCATTTCATCTATGTATCAATCATATATAACAACACAATTTATATATCCATGTAACAATGTACATAGGATGTATGTAAGATAAATATATGTATAAGTAATAGTATCAAGATCTATATAAAAATAAAAAGTAGGAAAGATAGAAAATAAGACCCGCTCAAAAGATGCCCTCAATATAGGCATGTGTCTAATATGAGAATGCCCTTGGGTGTAATCATGATGAAAACACAAATCATCTGAGTATCAATGAATTTATAAAACTTATATATCATGCACCTTACCCACTCAAATAATATGATAAGCACGTTTGTAACATGTATATGTAAACCTATAGCATAGTTATATAAGCATGATATGTATACATTGACAAAGATAAAGGAAATAAAATGTGTGATTATTTGATATATAATTATATTCTATAATAAGGAGATCATACAAGGAGGAGTCCAAGGGGAACAAAGAAGAAGTAAAGAGAGCTCAATCAATCAAGATAAGAAGCCAAGGGGCACAATCAAGAGGAAACAAGAAAGGAAAACATGCAATATAGGAATATTTTTTTGAAATAAATAAGAAGATGAAGATTTCAAACAACCTAAAACTTTCTTTAAAACTCAATGCATGTTAGGGTACAAATCCTCGATATGTGTATGTTGTCATCATTAGGAATATATTCATTTTTTTGGACTGGGATCAACAATCAAGGAAACATAAAAATCAATATAAACCAATGGGATAAAATAATTTCAATGCAAAATAAAGAGATAATATAAATCTCAAACTAAGGAGAAACATGACGCAATGATAAATATCAAGGGAGGAAAGCACATGGAAGGCACAATATATAGAATAAATGGGAAAAAAAGCTAGATAAAATATATTATGTCATTGAATCACAAGGGATATGCTATCAAGTCTAACCAATAATCCCATCTAAATGTCACTTGAATGCATCATAGACTACCTAATAGTCATATATGAGTGACACAAGTCCTGAATGTGGGGAGTTATATGTGTCACTAGAATTAACATAAATATGATCATAGAAACCTAAATCATCACCCCAAGAGATTCATCATGGAGATCATCTAAAGGAGTCATCTTAAACTCTTATAAATAATTTCATTCATTATTTTAAATGTTGCATTATATAGTTGAACCATTTTTACGTGCTTTGTAAAGAATATACACAAGAGGTGGTAATGCAAACTTGTGATGTAAATGACTAGGTATTATAGCTATTAGTGGTGTAACTATAGGAGTTGTAACTATAATAATTATGATGGGAGGATCTAAATATATAATATGTTTAACTTAAAGAACCAAAACAATAAGATGTAAGAACTATAATAACTATAATTTTAGGTGGTGCAATGCTATAATACGTAACATGAGTTTGTATGATTTGTTGTTTAAGAATCAATTTAGGTAATAGCTTATGTTGTTCCTAATATTGAATGGGTAACAAAAAAATGTGCCATGAATAATATCATGCACTAATTTAAGACATTAGTGTAGTGTGTAAGGGATAAATCTCATTTGATTTAGCCATGGGCATCTAATAAATAGATCATATGTCATGTTATTTGATGATATGTAGAACCATACTGAAAGGGTCTTAGGATCTATGGTGATTGGTAATGTGACACCTTGATAGGTGTCTGAGTAAGAGTTTTATAACTATTAACAACCATGGTTGTACCAGGTAATTATCCTTAAATACATCCATGCTAGCTAATAATGACATTGTACATAAGATTTTGCTTTAACCATTGTCTACCATAATTCCATGTGTGATAGTAGAATGTAAATTGATAAAATCAATTGTAAATAGTGGAATGTTATTACTATCATAATTTTAGATCTCATGGTCATATAATGTGATAGAATAAGATTGATTTTATGAAATAGTGACCATATTAATAATACCATCGATAAACTCATTGGAAATTTTAGGTTGATGGGTACGTATTTCCATGTGAACATTGTCTTTACTTGTAACATCATGTTTTAGAATCAGATTGTTAAATATCTAAAATCGTTGATTTGGTGTAGTAACTAATTTATTAAATTTAGTATTATTTCCTTCCTTTGAATAACATTAATATTGATTAGATATTATATTATATTTCTCATTATATATCATCAATTATTAGTATGTCATGAAGATATATAGTAGTCAAAATATCGATTCACATTAATATTTCTAGGACAAGGTCGATATGTATCCAAATCACATAGGGGAAGTGAATATATCATATTGCATTAAAGAAACAATTTAAGCACTTGGTGAAGAGGCTCAAGTAACCCTGTAAATTTCATATACTCTTTAGAAGGTAGAAGAACTAGTATTCCAAGTGGTTGTGAGAATATGTTAACATTTTTTGCCTCATTATTAGCTTGAAAAGTAGGTGTATCATTAGTATTACCTTTAAATTTTGACTTACCTTGATATTTGGAGTTGGTAAATTTACATGAATTAGACCCATTTTTTAGCAGGTTGGCATCTTAAAGATTAATCTCATAGTTATAAACCATATGGCCAAAGCTCATCAAAATATTTGTACATGTTAAACATGACTTTGTTTATGAGTGTTTGAATAATTTTTTTGGATAAAATCATTTGTAATTTTATATCAGGTATTTGATGAGAATTTTTTGTAAGTATAGTCTTGAATCTAAGCACATGCTCACTGACATTCTCATTAGGTCCTTGTTTAAGTTGAGAAAGTTGAGAAAATGTGATTTTTTAGATAATTTTGATAGGAAATTGAGATATTAATATATTATCAAAATCATTTAAATAATGCATGGATCCTAATTGTAAGGTGTATAACCAATCCAAGGCATAGTCCTTAAGACTTCTAAGAAAGAACTTAGTCATCAATATATCATCATGTGAAAAAGCAAAGCATGAAGAAAATAAAATTTGAATATGATTCCAATGATAACCCTTGTCATTATATACTTAAATTTGAGGAACTATAAAAGTAGTATGAAAAGGGTAAGTGAGGAAATCATGAGCTAATAGCTTTTGTAATATATCTTCAGAAGTGACCACATGGCTAGGTTTTTGAGATCCTTGGGAAAGTTATATAATTGTTACTTGCATATATTAAAAATATTATTGGATATATGCATCTTTAGATTTTTTATCATGTGTATCTATCAAAGTGAGATTAATATTGGTAGGAATCAAGGTTTTAGAATTTTGACTAAGACCAGGACCACTAAATAAAACATTAGGAGTAGATTGAGATAGTTCAATAAAAATATGAGGTATAATATAAATAATAGGTTGGGTAGGAATAGTCTAGGTAACCTATGTAATATTTAAGAGCACTAGACTCACCACTTAATGTATAAGGAAAGCCTCTAGTAGGCATATTATAAACATTCAAAAGATCATTAATAACATTCTCAGGTGTAGATTCCTAGACAATTTTATTTTATTTTATTCTTCACTAAAAACATATATCATCGATAAATTTATTTAGGAACCATAAAAATATCATTTTAAAAGTTAATTTCACTAATAATATCAAATTTTGGAAATGAATTATCATTGAAAGTATAGGCATTGTGAGAAATTACATAATTATCACAAGCATTTTCATCTAAATAATAATCAAAAGAATTATAAGCATGATCAACATATTGATATTCACCCTTCACATTTTGATCATTTTCATTATTTACAAATATATAAGAAGGAATAGCAGCAATAAGATTTGTCCTTTTATTTTTCAACTAAGCACAATCATAAGTAAATGAAGTTGAATCAAATCACTATTAGCACAACTCAATCTAACACTTTTCTTGGTATGGATAATATATCTAACCCTATTAAGTGGCATAATAATTAACCATGGGAAACATGATATAAGTTAGGTCTAGTGACAAAGAAATGAGGAACATACCAAAATATGAGAGTTAGATTTGAGAGGTAGAAAATAAATGAGACCTTAGAGGGTGAAATATACGAAATGCTAAGGTGGACTCGTCAATAGGATGGATTCAATAAAATCTATGTTTTAGATTTTTTAATTGAATGGGAAAAATAACATATGGATATTATGGAGTAAATGAGAATAACTGAGATCTAAAATATTAAAATCTAAAAGGCAAAACCAATCCCTAAAAGGAAAAGGAAATAGTTCACTAATTTGTTTAACTAAAAAGGTGCATAATAGAGATTACACTATGTACAATTAATTAAAACAATGATAAAAGGTAAATTAGGTTTAACATATTAAATAACTATAATTCAACTCTACCAAGTGCTCAAATAAGGGACTAAAAGTATAATTGAAAAATTAATGTGAAATAAAATGGACAGAGAGAAGTCATTGAAACTAACACACCTAAGCACTGTAATTGAATTCTAAGACTATAAAATGGCTTACAAGTTTTATTGGACTATTATTTAATACTTTGGTTGAGATTTAATAAGAATACATAATCTATAGACTATTGATTGTGACTTGGGATAGAATAAGTATACCCCCCTCTATCAATTCAGACTTGTTGCTACAATTTTGAGCTCTATTAATTTTTGGGGTTTTATAACTTTTAGGGTTGATTTGATAAAGATATATACATGAGACCTTGGCTTAAATTCATATAATTTATGGGCATAACTATATAAAATCAATCTTATTTTTAATATACCTAATTCACCATAGTATCTCAAGAATATATAAATGTGTAAGGTTAGTGGCTCAAACACCCTCTTAAGGGATTATAACTACATATCACATATGCTAAAAATCAAGGCTAAATGTAGTTATAGTAATTTTGAGTGTTCCCAACTTGAGATAAATAAATTTACCTCCTCTTCTTATATAGTAAAATTTATTTATATGCTTGACTATGATGTCTTTTTAGTACAAGATATGATGGCACAAGACTTGGAATGATGATGATGCAATGCAAGTTCAATGTGGAGGCTTCTTGGCTAAGTATACAAAACTCTTGATAAGACTTTATGATTTTTCTTGAGATACTTGGCTTGTAAGAGATATAGATTATATGAGATTCATGTATATCAAATGATTGTGTATATTTGCATATATAAGGCTCTCTTTTACACATATTCACATAGGCAAACCATATAATATAATTATAAGAAATAATTAAGGAACATGGAATTAGGCCAAGGTGTAAAGGACCAACTAAATGAAGAGATTCATAATTGGAAGACCATTAATTATGAACCACTCAGAATTAGTGGACCACTAATTGTGACTCAGTCAAAATCAATGGACCGCTAATTGTAACCTATTCAAAATTGATGGACACTTGATTATAAACTAGTTAGAGTTGACAAAACACTAATTATGACTTGATCAAAATCAATGAATCACCAATTATGACCCAAGATGTAAAAAGCCTCAAAATAAAGATCAATTTGAATATAAGATGACTTACTAGGATCATGATACTAACAATGGAAAGATCTAAGTATATAATGAGGAGATATAAATGTCTAAAGGTCCCAAAGGGTTTAATATGAATGTAAAGTGTCTAAAAAAATATAAATGTACACATATATATAAGTGTGATAAAACATGACAAATATGCAATGAAAAATGGCCTTGCACCAAAATTAGGTGCCTACAATAATCATATGAAAAATCAATATGATAAGATAAATCTTAAAATATATAACTTTGCACATTATTAGGATATGCCCACAAAATGTCCCTAAAGTGAGCATGAAAGGTACCCCCAACCAAATGTGAATCTAAAATCATATATATTACATGTGGATCCTACATCTAACTCAACAATATCATAAGTAACATGCATGTAAAATTATAACCTTTAATAATATATGTAGATTATCATAATATTCTAAGATGTGTACCCATGTAACTTTAAAATATAAAGGCAAATAAGTTTATAAAAATGCAAAATAGTCAAAACAGTCAGCCAAATAGAAGAAGAACATATTCGAGGCCAAATAAAGAATAGGAAAGAGGGAGGTGAATTCATACTAACCTACAAATTCCCTCATAATTGTGTGAACTATGGGTATGTGTCCTCATTAAATAATGGTTTTTCATCATGGGGAAGTCTTTGTATGATTTTAAGATGGGAGTCAACAAACAAACATAGTGGCAAAAATAAAAATAAACTAAATCAATCAAACAAATGGATAGGCTATAATAATGACACATATGCACAAGAAGAAAGAACCATATGCAACCAAAGAGTAAGAAGGAAAATTGAAATATATAACCATGAGAGGAACTAGATAAGGAAACTAGCAATGAAGGACAACCAAAATATTTAAAAGGAAGAGCGTATATTCATATTTTAAACAAGATTAATAACAAAGTTCAATACATTTGGAGGCAAAATAGGACCCAAGTGGTAACAAACATGGAATAATTACCAAGGATTACCAAAATACATATAAAAAATGAAAGAAGTAAATTTAACATAAAAATCAATGAAAAATAAAACAAAAAAAGAAAATAAGTGAAAGGAAAATATGTACAATAAAATATATATTATTTATGTAAAAACTTATGGGTTTAGTAAATAAAGTTAACCAATAACATTAGATGAATATTTATTATATTTTATGTAAGTATAAGTATATATGTCCTCAAGGCCATGACTAGGACATCTAGGTATCCATGAGTCCAATAAAGATAATATGATGGAATCATCATTGTTATCATCATCAATAGAATCATCATCATTGTAATAATTTTCATTGTCAGCATTTATATTATCTATTGTATCATTTTTTTAATATAGCACATTCCTTTATCTAAGTGTTAGGTTGAAAAATTAGATCATTTATAGGTATTTTTATATAATAGACATAAAAGATAATGATAAAATTACCTCGGTAGGTGGGAGAGTAGATGTGCTAACTTTACATGTATGTATTTGATGTTTTATGACTAAATACTACTTTGGTAACTCTTTAGGTAACATATTAATTTGAACTTATGATGGAGGATCCTAAATATTTCCTTAGATGATAATAGTTGTATTATTATCAACACATTTTGAGTAATGGTGTGATGTTGATGAAATATGTCTTATTTGATTAAACCGTGGGCATTCAAGAAAAATGGCATGTGTCCCAGCATTTGATAATACATGAAAATCAAAACCTTATATGTACCATCATTTGAGAATACATGAAACCAAAATAGGACAATCTTGGGACCCATTGTGATAGGTAAGGTAATGCTTCCAAGTGGTTTCTTAGTGATCCCATCTTATCCTTTAATAATCATTATAATATTGACTAGAACCCTTTGAGTATATCCAACACTAGTAACAATTTTCATCATGAAAAAATTAATAATTGAACCATTACCAATCATAATTCCATTTTTTATCCTTGAATATGTGTCAATGAAATCTCAAATGAAGAGTGGTCTATTACTAGAGACATCATTTCAAATTTCATGATCATAGAATATAATCAAAGGAATCATTTTATGTATAGTATTTTCCACACTATAGATTCTAATTTTTGGTATAATCCATGTTTCTACTATGTATTTTTAATATTATCATGAATTTTGTCCATATGCATACATTTGTATCTTTTTGATACACTTTCCCCTTGTGTCAATCCCCTTATTTTCTTCTATTGACTTAGGTTTTCCTTATAAATTGATTTTATATTCACTTTGGGTTGATGATATACCTCCTTTAAATCTATAATATCTAAAAATATATACATCAGATATTTATTTTCCCTTATACAACCCTAGATACTTCTAGACTATCAAAAACATCATTTTAGGTTTTTTCCTAAGTCATAATCAACCGACGATTTTATCCTAAGTCATAATCCATAGACTCACATTCCCCCCCCCTTTTATTGTGGGTTATTTGTGTCATTTTACATGTTTTTCATTCCTTAATTTTCAAATTTCATTGTTTTATATGTTTTTACTAAGTGTAAATGTGTCCTTGTGAATCCTATATTTAAAATTGTACCCTAAGTCATTTCATCATCAATTCCCATAATCTAGATATCTTATAAGATAAGTCTCTCATGCAAATTTATCAAGTATTATCAATAAGTTTTCACTTTTTTTCAAGGAATATACACATTTATTTGATTTCTCCCTCATCTATCTTGTGTCAACATACTTGTACCAAAGTAAGGTCACAATGAAACGTATAGTTGCATTTGATTATCTAGGGAGAGGAGATGAAGTCATTTTTCTTGTTTTAGGTTGGGATCACTCACAAGCAATATATTTAAATTAATCCTTGATTATAATCATGTAACATATGTATTTTAAACCCCTTGAGTGATATATAACATGGATCCAAGGACCTAATGCAATGGACAATGTTGCAGTGAGCAATAATCTATAGATTTTAAGAGTGCATAGAAGATGATCTAACAAAAGAAAAAAATCACACGATTGTAATCATAAGTTTGATATGTATAAATTAAATTTATATTCAATATGGATAAGAGTGTAAGTACATATGCGTA
>JARHVA010000231.1:187500-220000 GCA_037957365.1 Torreya grandis | reverse complement strand
TTTAATATCTTGGTCATGGACATAATCACAACACCAAACATGCCTTGCTTACTAATGCTAATCATTTAAATTAACCTATATGTATACACATAGGGTGCATATAATGATCTAAAAGTAAAATAATAACTTAATTACATGAAGATGATTTTTTAAATTATCTTAGATATATAAAAAACCTAACCATGTGGTTTTATCTTATCACACATTAAACAACCCTTTGGTTGAGATAAAAAAAAAATCTCCCCTTTCCTCCATCATTCCTAGTGCTAAAGTCTATAATATTTAGTGGCGATAGGGAGCATATGAAATATTTATTTACATCTTTCATTGGTTATAAACATGATCAATGAATTATGACAAAGTTATTTCCTATGAGTCTCACATTATATGCATTATATTGGTTTTATTCCTTTCCTATTAGATATATACATAGATTACTCTATTTAGTTGAGATATTATTAGTGTACTTTTTGATAAACATTATTCAAAATATAAATTTATCTCAAATTTATAAAATCAAATAAGGACCCAATGAACACATTTTTAAAAATATGCTTACATTTAAGACCATGCTTACCAATATGTCACATCAACTACCTAATAATGAACTTCAAAGTATATTCTCAAATAGTATGCTCAACCCACTTAAGTAAAAATTCATGTTTAAATTAGTTGATGTGTGGTAGGATATGTCTAAGGGTTTGAAGGTACAAAACCCAAGGCATGTTAAAAAGGTCTAGGCCTTATAGATTTTTACAAATATCTATTACAAGTATGTTGAATGTATAACAAGTTATCATCCCAAGTTTATAGATGCACACTATTTTACATACACAAAATATGAATGACATTAAAGCCTAAGATGAATGATGTGACTAATTTATAATAGAATATTGAGACCAAATTTAGTTTCACAACTAAATGATAAGCTTATTTTTCCTTCTCCTAAACAAATTGAAAGAAATTAAACACTACTAGATCCATCTCACTAGATATTAAACTAATTGATTTAGTGTATTTTGATTTATTTTCCATAACCATTTAAAATAGATACAAATCAATCATTTATGAAAGGTATGATCCAAATCAATTTTATAAATATCATCGAGCTTCAAGACATAAAACTAATTCATGTTTAAATTATGACATAAGATCCAAGATGTAATTGATAACAACACTATTATAATTGATGGAAATAACTATACATTGAATGGATATGTGGTAAAACTCAATAAAATCAATCATCACATACAAATATTTAATAATAAATTACCAAACCATAATTATATTAATAAAAACAATGTGCATATGTATATATATCATTTCACTATTCTACTTGAACATGATATTGACAACATTGTTGGCATGGTTTTGAGTTCTAAAATGAAAATGCCTTCTATTGCATTTCATAACCAAGATATACATTATGATGCATCAATAAATGGTCCTATATAAATACATGGTTTTTTTTATTAGCATCATTATATCACACATGGAATTATGATTGACAATGATTATAGTTAAAATCTCATTTCAAGAGAAAGAAGATAGTTGTAGGTCATCCTAGCCTGTGCATACATAACCTAGATTTTTTATAACCATCATTATCCTAATGTGAAGGATACCAAATTATGAGGCATGACCCATATGTGTGTGTTGAACACTTTTGTCCCACAAGCTATTGGTAAAATAATATATCCAAAGGGTCCTTTCCACTATGTTTTATGTTGTAAATGCTTAATGTCATGTTCCAACTATTGTAAGCCTTTGAAAATGCATATGGTGTTTTATATGTTACCATCAATATGAATTTTTTTATAATATACACCTTCCATGTATATTGTAATAGTCAATGGTTCCTATCAAAGATGATTTTTAACCACTATATTTGTAGATGGTATCATTACAAAGCATGTTATGGGTAGTTCCTGTCAATGTTGTATTACCTTGATAATGTCTTCATTATTTTATTTTGAATCTAATTTTTTAATACATCATAATGGTTTGTATCATGTTTTTTAATTCTTTGATAATCATAATATGATTTTCCTTCTTAAATTGAAATATTTCCCATTGATATATATCAAGTAGAGGGTAATATGAATAGATTATGATCAAGTGATATTTTTAATATTATTCTTGGTTTAACTTAAAATAATTGTTACTTGAAATGGTATTGGATCCTTGGTATCTATCATTTCCACATTTATTATTTAAATGTATGATTGCTTATTTTCCTATGTCATGTTTGATTTTAATATTTCTTATGCCTAATTTAAGATAATTTGCATTTATTGTTTACATTTATAGTGTACTCAAGATATGTCATTGTTTCCTTTTCTTTTCCTCTAGAAAATTATGCCTAAATATAAATTTATGATTTTTCCTTTTTGTTGTATATGAATCATCTCAATATTCTCCAACTCCAATAGGTATGGATAGAGTATGAGATAAAAAATCCTATGAAGGATTGAAGTTTAATTTATGTAGTTGATCATTTTTCATATCATCCATGTTTATATCTTCATCATCACTATTATAATGATTTTTAACTATGTCATACTTATATTCTGAATTCACCAATAAAGGAAGATCAAGAATAGGTTGTGGTTGTTATGTATTAACTTATAGTTCATTATGTATAGAGGAGTTTTTACATTGTTGGATGGTGGAGCCTGATCTTATTATAATACCCCATTCTTGATGGGGGCATGTGGGGAGAATTTCCCCCCCACTATGGTCTCAATGTGGGTCTAGGGGGGTGTGAAAAATCCATTTTAAAATATTTTAATTTCATAGTAAATATGGACCATTCACTATTAAGTCATAAATCTAATGGTAGAAATTATGTTGGCACATTTTTACCCTAATATGTAACCCTCATTTGATATGAAGGAAGTGTAATCATGATGACACACGATGTGTGAGTGATGAGAAGATTACAGTGGATATATTTTAGGTTTATCCCTTCATTTATTGGATTGAATAAGAGAAGAGTTGACATTTTTTGTGTGGGCGTAGCCCATTGAGAGGATCTTTCCTAAACAAGTTAGCAGATAATTACAAAAACACAAAATAAACTATGAAAATTAATAATATATTAACTCAAATAAGCATAACTAAATTACAATGGCTGAATTTCAAAATCATTAGCCTCTTTGAGGGGGCAACCTCCTTTGAGCAAGCTCAAAACAATAAATTTTTGGATGCCTTCATTAGCCTCATCACTTACTTGTATACTAAGTCCAATCTAAGTAACTACTACCTCCCATGAATGTGGGATAAAACAAAATGATTATGAGATGACTTACAGATCATATGCATCCATAGAAACAATTATACTAACAAAGTAAAGATAAGGGATAACATGGGTTCGTAACATTCCCTCCCTCTTAGAAAAAGCTTTGTCCTCACAGCTTCAGATGTGGGAATTGGTGTTGAATCTAAAATAGTGGTTCCCATGTGGCATCCTTTGGTTTCATTCTATGCCATTGAATTAAAAATTTGTGATGGATCAGGAGCAAAGTTGGCATGTGTGCCTATCTAGGATTGCCTCTAGCTCAAGAAGGATGGATCCTTCATTATCAATCTCTAGTAAAATAGTCTACACTTTGATGTTTGTGTCAAGTACTTTTTTTAGATAAAAGACAAAATATTGGGTGAACTCGAGGAGAAGGTGGTAACTCCAATGTATAATCAACTAACCCAATCTTCTAGAGAACCTTATAGGTCCCATATAAATTAGGATCCAGCTTATGACACCTTTTGAATTTTAGGGAGGACTACTTGTATGACTACAAGTGAAGAAAAACCATATCACCTACTTGATAATTATGCTTAGAATGGTGTTGATCAACCTGTTGTTTCATTCAATTTTGTGCCATATGAATATTGTCCCACAATGTGTTGAGGATCTGATCCTAGGTTTAGAGAATCATGTTGATTGTTTAAATTGATAAACTATTGGGGGTGCATGGAAGGATCACTAGTGGTGCTTGACCATAGACTACTTCATATGGATTCATTTTAGTTAAAGTGTGGTAGGATGTATTTTACCATCATTCAGTGAGGGGGGGCCACTTTGTCCACTGATGTTGTTGTTCTGAGGTGAATCAATGAAGGAAAGTTTACAAGCATTTGTTGACAATTTTAGTTTAGCCATCTATTTGTGGATGATACCCTAAACTCATCTTTAGTTGGGTGTCAGTGCATTGAAATAGTTCTATCTAAAAATGTTTGGTGTAGGTTACATCACAATCTAAGACAATTAATGAAGGAATGCCATGAACATGTAAAATCTAGTCTAAGAAAATTTGTACAACCATGGAGGCAGTATAGGGATGGCTGAGGGCATAAAAATGACTATATTTGGAGAGGTGATCAACTATAACCAAGATCATTGATTTACCTCCAAATTTAGGGAACCCTTTAATGAAATACATAGAAATATTTATCCAAATCTTGGTAGGGATGGGCAAGGGTTCGAGCAACCTATGGATGAGTGTGGTTTCACCCTTATTACGTTGGCAGGTATCACATTCAACCACCATCTTTTAAATTTCCTTTTTCATTCCCTTCTAAAAGAAGTTACATCATGCCCACTCATAATTTTTAAGAAACCCTAAGTGCCCTACGGATGGAGAAGCATGGAGTTCATAGAATATAGCCTACTGAATATTTGTGCTCTAAGGAAGCACTAGATGACCCTTGTATTATAGAAAATCACCATCCCAAGAATAATTTGGTACAGTAGAGGGGTTGGTGCCCAAGTATTGAATGATTTGAGATAAGGAGGATTCATTGTCATACCCCTATTATATAGCATCCAACCAATTTAGAATGGGCATGGATATAGTTAAAAGGGAAGCTTGGTTCACAAATGTGTGAGACAGAGCATCAGCCACACTATTATCCTTACCCTTCTTGTAAGTGATCTCATAGTCATAACCCATAAGTTTATTGACCCATTTATGTTATGATGGGGTAAAAACCCATTGTTCCAAGAAATATTTTAGACTTTGGTGATCAGCTTTGATGAAAAAATGATTCCCCAGTAGGTATGGCCACCACTTTTGTACTACATTCAAAATGGCCATCATTTCCTTATTATAATTAGAGAGTAATAAATTCTTTATAGAAAAAGCTTTTTTGGTAAATGCAATGGGGCATCCTTCTTGGAAGAGAACAACACCAAGTCCATTTTTGTAAACATCACTCTCGATAGTGAAGGTCTTGGTAAAATCTAGCATAGCTAGAATACATGTAGTACACATAACTTGTTTCAATTCTTTAAATGCACACTCTACAGCTTGTGTCTATATAAAATCATCCTTTTTCAACATAGCTATTAGTGGAGCTACAATCTTCACATAATCCTTGAAAAACTTATGATAGTATCCAATCATCCCCAAAAAACCATGGAGGCTCTTGAGTGTTTGAGGATGAGGCCAATTTGTCATGGTAGTTATTTTTTCAAGTTCCACCTTAACCCCTTAGGATAAAATAATATACCCTATATACTATACTGTATCCTAGCCAAAAACACATTTGGACTATCTTTCATAAAGATGATGGTCAAATAAAAGTTTTAATGCGATCTCCAGATGTTGGAGATACTTAGACCATGTTTTACTATAGATGAGGATGTCATCAAAGAAGACTAGAATGAATTTTCATAAGTAGGGTTAGAATATTTTATTCATCAATGCCTAGAATGTTAAAGGAACATTGATGAGGCCAAAGGACATGACCAAAAACTCATAGTGGCCATCATGCTTGTGAAAAGCTATCTTAGGGATATCATCCTCATGAAGCTGGATCTAGTGATATCTAGAGCAGAGATCCAACTTGGAGAAAAAATAAGTGCCATGAAGCTCATTAAGAAACTCATCAATAATAGGGATCAGGAACTTATCCTTGATTCTAATGTGATTAATTGCATGGAAGTCAATGTAGAGACACCATGACCCATATTTTTTCTAAACAAGGAGAACTAGGGAAGAATATGGGTTGGTATTAGGGAAAATAATGCCTTGTTTCAGTAAGTCTCAAATGAGCATCTCAATCTTAGTTTTTTTTTTGAAATGGGTAGTGGTAGGGCCTAATATTGGGAAGAAAACTTCTAGGAAGGATCTAAATATGATGGTACTCTAGCCATAAAGGTGGCAATCCCATTGGTTCAGCAAAGACACGTGCATACCTATGCTTGTAGATCCATAGGAAGAGTGATGACCATTAATGGTTGCATTTGAATGGAATGGATCTAGGTAATGATGTCATGTGAATTCTTCTAACGAATATTTTCTATATGATGTGAACTGATGATGCCAAGAGATCCTAATTGTAAGATTTTCAATGTGTGTTTTTGTCCATTATCTGACAATTATATCCAAAGTTCAATAAAATCCCATAAGATGGGTCCAAGTGTGCATAACTATTAGGCTCCCAAAAAAACATCACATTCACCTAAGAGCAAGGAAAACATGTCAAAATGCAAGTTATAATATTTAATAGAGATATGCACTTTAGGACACTTCCCTTTGTAAGGTAATATACTCCCATTGGCAATCATGACTTCAAAGTTAGAGTAAGGATAGATAAAACAATCAACCTGTTTGGTGATCTGAGGGTCAATAAAGTTATGATTGCTACCAGAATCAATGAGTATTATGAGAGGGAAATTATTGAAGTAACCCCTAACTCTCATGGTTTTTGGGTTGGTGACTCTTGTTAAGGCATGAAGAGAGATCTTTGGTTGGTCTTCCTAAGAACTAGGTTCCAAAATTGGTTGAGCTTATTCTAGATCATTTATTGTATCCTGAACATCTTCCCAATCTTCAATTTTGGGTGGAGATTCCACATCCAATAAGTAGATATTTTGCTCGATATATCAATGTCCATGAGTGAATTTGTCATCATAATTATGGCATAGTCCTTTTTCTTTATGGGCTCACATCTCTACTTTACTCAAATGCTTGATATGAGTGGTTCTGGGGGTGGGCATTATTTTAGATCGTTATGGAGTTATATTTTTGAATAGAGAAAAATTGAATTTGAATCATTGTTGAGCTGTGATCAAGTCCTTTTCCAAATTAGCCAAATCTAGGGCTTCCATCATTATGTTGGGTCAAAACATTTTGATGTTAGATCAAATTACATCTTTTAGTCCACTTACAAAGCAACTCTTAAAGAATTCATCAAACAATCCCTCTATGTGATTGGCTAGTTTTTCAAATTATATTTGATATTCTCTCATGATTCCTATTTGGAAAGTTTAGTGAGTGCTCATGTGAAGTTGTCAAAAGCACTAGGGCCAAACCATTGCAAAATGATAGTGCAAAAATCAATCCATCTTGGCTCGTCATGAGCCTTGGTATACCAAAGATACCATTGAAGGGCTTTAAGTGCCAAGTGAAAGGATGCAAGTAGAAACTTTTTGGCATCAAAAGTATTATACAGACTAAAATATTATTCTATTTGATAGATCCATCTAGTTGGATCCATACCATGAAATCAAGGAAAATCAAGTTTTGGTCCATAAAATTTCATACAAGAAGAAAATATTGTCTTGAAAGAGGACTCTGGATGTCGTCTATTGTTCAAGGTGGTATGTTGAAGACTGAGGCCAAGAATTTTTTCATCAAGATCTTTGATGTGTGTCTTGAGGGTGGTAATTTTATCCTCCATATTTTTTTCTCTTGTTTAAGTTACTACCATGACCTGAATAAGAGTTTTTTTTTGTAATGGGTAGGAAAACTAGAGTTAAGACATGTTTAGTAAGGGAAGTTTGTGATTTGGGTGAAATCATAAGGGGTAAAGGTCCTTTTACTATTTTTTTGTAGTGTGAGTATGATTGATGAAGGTGAGGGCAAATTTAGGAATGAAAATGAAAAAACTAAAAATTTTATCATAGAGGGACAAAGGAGCAAAATAGGGAGATGAACATTATGGAAATGTTTTAAGGCAAATAGACAAAAATAGAAGTTATGGAAAAACCCAAAAAAAATTGAGATTTGTAGGAATTAGGAGTGGACTTAGGATATGGGACCTCAAGGAAGAAAACATGTAGAATGGAATTTTAGGTTTTTGAATAAATTTTGAGGATCAAAAGGGCTACAGATGGAGAGATATGGCAAAAAACATTTTTTTGGGATTATGTTTTATATTTTATAACTGACTACAAGTCCTCTAAGAGTTGTTTAATACTCTATGTATATTTTAATGAAACTGACAGGATAAAGATTTTCCAATTTTTGGTTTCTATCAAATGTCTAGCTATAAGTCCTTTAATAGTCTTTGAATACTCTGTTATTGGTTGATTTTTTTTATAGTCTACTGGAAATATTCTAAAACTAATAGAAATAGGCCCCAAGTTTCAATCGTTGCCTAAGGGTTTAAAGATATCTCTATGACCACCAATATCATCTAAGTGAGTACCATTCTTTAAAAAAAATCTAGCCATGGATTTGTCTCTAAGTGACAACTCTTAGTTTTCATCATGAGTGGGAAATACTCAATCAGGAAGGGGTCATTGCCCATTTCGCTAGTAGGTCCTCTCAATGGGCTAGTTACTTTAGGGTTCATGTGGTACTCCTCACAATGAATTTTAGAGATTTCACCCAAGCACTTCTCACAATTATGTGAACAGTTTTTTACCCTGATCTGAAATATATTATTGTGATATAAAAAATTAATTAAATTAATTATGCAACAAAACAAATTTAAGAATTTTTGAAGAAAAAATTGGCCTTGGATAGCACTTTGATACCAGATGAGAGGATCTTTCCTTAATAAGTTAGCAAATAATTGCAAATACATGAAATGAACTATGAAAATTAGTAATATATTAACTTAAATAAGCAAAACTAAATTGTAATGGTTGAACTGCAGAATCGCTAGCCTCTTTGAGGGGGCAACCTCCTTTAAGCAAGATCAATACAATAAATTCCTTGATGTCTTCATTGGCCTCAACACTTACTTATATACTAAGTCTAATCTAAGAAACTACTATCTCCCATGAATGTGGGATAAAACAAAATGCTCACAGGATAACTTACAAAGCATATGTATTCATAGCAACTATTATACTAACAAATTAAAGAGAAGGGGTAGCACGGGTTCCTAACACCCATATTGGGTGAACCACATTAAATCTGTGTCTTTCTTGTATTATGTTTTCTACATTTTATTTATGTCTTTATTTCATTAATATTGCTCTGCATTCTATATTCTTAACAACTAGTATCAAAGCCAAAGGTTTATTTGGTAAATAAACTCATAGAAAAAGAGGGTTCCTGGTTCAAGTGGGAATAATGGTGA
Organism: Torreya grandis; assembly: GCA_037957365.1. Lineage (NCBI taxonomy): Eukaryota > Viridiplantae > Streptophyta > Pinopsida > Cupressales > Taxaceae > Torreya > Torreya grandis. The sequence continues at coordinate 210,682 of JARHVA010000231.1, read as the reverse complement.
AATAAGGCAAGTTTAAGGTCAAGAAGTTCAATGGCCAAAACTACCAACTATGAAAGATGCAAATAGATGATTATTTATATCAAAAGGATCTTTTCCTACCATTGGTTGGAATAGTTAATAAGTTAGTGACTATGAAAGATAAAGAATGGGAGGTTCTTACCAAAAAGGCACTAAGAATAATATGACTGAGCTAGTAGCATCAGCGGTCATCAATATTTTAAAATAAAAGACAATAGAGGATGTGATAAAGTTATTGGATAGAGTGTATGAAAAACTCTCATCCTCTTACAAGGTATTTCTTATGAAGCATTTATTTAATATGGAGATGTTAGAAGGTGGATTTGTTGCTGATCATTTAAATGAGTTTAACATGGTCACAAATTAGTTAAGTTCTATAGGATTAAAATTTGATGATGAGGTTATGGATCTTTTGATTCTATGCTCATTTCTAAAAATATGGAATGGCTCGGTCATGGTTTTGAGTAATTTTATCTCTATTTCAAACACTTTAAAGTTTGATGATGTTATTGGTCTTATTCTTAGCGAGAAAATATCATAGAAAATCATGGGTGAGAAATCAAGTAATGCTTTGACTATGGAGAATAGGGGAAGACAAAATAATAGAGGAAAGGGCCTATGAAATCATGGAAAGTATAATAATGGCATATCCAAATCTAGAAGAATGTGGGTGTGTTAGATTTTCAATAAGAAAGGATACTTGAAGAAAGATTGTTGGTTTCAAAAAGGAAAACAAGGAGATGGACAAAAAGATAAAAATTAGGAAGTAAATGTAGCATGTGATGTGTTACAATATACTTTAATCATTTCATTAGATAATATTAATGATTACTGGGTGTTAGATGCAGGGGCTTCATTTCATGCTACACCTTATAGGAAATATTTTCAAGACTATGTTCAAGGTGATTTTGGATGGGTTTATTTGGGTGATGGTGAACCTTGTAAAATTGTTGGAAAATGGTAATACATATATAAAATTATAGAATGAAAACAAATGGTTATTAAAAGAGGTGAGGCATGTTCTTGAGTTGAGAAGAAATCTAATTTCAGCAGGGTAGTTAGAAAGAGAGGGCTGCATAGTTACATTTTCAAAAAAATTATTGAAGGTCACTAAGGATCATTAGTAATAGAAAAAGGAGAGAAGGTAGGTACATTATATTTAGTGTATAATAATTTTGACTATTATATTTCTTTATCAATATGGACTCTTCTATTGCTTTAGCTATGGAAGATGCAAATGGAGGATTATCTATATCAGAAGGATCTTTTCCTACCATTGGTTGGAATAGTTAAGAAGTTAGTGACTATGAAAGATGAAGAATGGGAGGTTCTTAACAAAAAGGCACTAGGAAAAATATGACTAAGTTATCAGTGTCGATGGCCTTCAATATTTCAAAATAAAAGACAATAATAGATGTGATAAAGGTATTGGATAGAGTGTATAAAAAACCCTCAGCCTCCAATAAGGTATTTCTTAGGAATTATTTATTTAATCTAGAAATGTCAGAAGGTGGGTCTGTTACTGATCAGTTAGATAAATTTAACACTATCATAAATATGTTAAGCTATATAAGAGTAAATTTTGATGATGAGGTTAGGGCTATTTTGATTTTGTGCTCACTTCTAGAAAGATAGAATGGCTTGGTCATGGTTGTGAGTAATTTTGTCTCTAGTTCAGACACTTTAAAGTTTGATGATGTTATTGGTTTTATTCTTAGCAAGGAAATGCGACAAAAAATTATAGGTGAGACATTAGGTAATGCTTTAACTATGGATAATAGGGGAAGACAAAACAATAGAGGAAAGGTCCCAAAAATTCATGGGAATTTTAAGAAGGGTAGATCCAAATCTAGAGGAATGTTGGTGTGCTAGATTTGTGGGAAGAAAGGACACCTAAAGAAAGATTGTAAGTTTCAAAAAGGAAAACAAGGAGATAGACACCAAGATAAAAATTAGGAAGTAAATATAGTAGGTGATATTTTGCAAGATGATTTAATCCTATCTTTAGATAATATTAATGATTTTTGGGTGTTAGATTCAGGGGCTTCATTTCATGTTATACCCCATAAGAAATATTTCAAGACTATGTTCAAGGCGATTTTGGACAAGTTTATTTGGGTGATGGTGAACCCTATAAAATTATAGAAAAGAGTAAGATACTTATAAAATTAAAAAATGGAAACAAATGGTTACTCAAAGAGGTGAGGCATGTTTCTAAGTTAAGAAGAAATCTAATTTTAGTAGGGCAGTTAGGAGGTGAGGGTTGCATAGTTACATTTTTTAAAAATTTGTAGAAGGTCACTAAAGGATCATTGGTAATAGCAAAAGGAGATAAGGTAGGTACAATATATTTATGTAATGGTAATGTTGACTCTTCAATTGCTTTAGCTTATACAAAAGTGGATACAAAATTATGGCACCATAGACTTGGGCACATGAGTGAGAAGGGGATGCAATTTCTCCACTCAAAGACCGTTTTAGATTTTTGTGAGCACTATGTATATGAAAAATAGAAGATAGTAAGATTTCTCAAAGTTGGGAATACAAAGAAGGATAAAAATTTAGAGCTTGTGCATACAGATGTAGGGGGACTGACTCAGGTATCATCCCTAGTGTCTCTTCTTATTATGTTACTTTCATTGATGATGCAACTAGAAAAACTTGGGTTTATTTCATACAAAAAAAATGATATTTTTGATACTTTTAAGAAAAGGAAAGCTTTGATTGAGAATGAGATAGAAAATTTTTTAAATTAAAGTGTGTTAGATCAGACAATAGAAGTGAATATTATAGGAAAGAGTTTGATCATTGCTATTCATCCCATAGGATTTGTAGAGAGAAGATAGTTCCAAGCACACCACAACAAAATGGTATGTTAGAAAGGATGAATAGGAAAATCATGGAGCATGCAAGGAGCATGAGATTGCATGTAGGGTTGCACTTATAGTTTTGTGTAAATACTACTAACACTACTATTTACTTAAGACATAGAGGGCCTTCAAGTCCTTTGGATGTTGGCATTCCATAGGAAGCATGGATGGGTAAAAAAGGTAAACTATTCCTTTTTAAAGACTTTAGTTGTGAAGAATTTTTCCATTTTGATAAATAAAATAGAACCAAGCTTGAAGCAAAATCTAATAAATGTGCTTTTATTGGATATGGAGTTAATGATTTTAGTTACCGTTTATGGTATTTTGAAAATCAAAAAACCATTAGTAGAGATGTGACCTTTAATGAGAAGATCATGTACATAGATTAGTTGCAAGGAAAGAAACAAGAAAAGCCAAATACATAATATGCAGTACTTGATGAAATCACTAGAAATGAAATTCCAAAAGTGCCAAAAAATTATAATGTGCAACAACTATAACAACAACAAAAAGTACTTCAAATTCTTGAAAGTGTAGTTAGAAGATCTACCAAAGTAAGTAGACTCCCTAAATGATACTCTCCTTCACTTTATTATCTATTATTGACTAATGGCAGTGAGCCAGAAAGCTATGAAGAAGTAATGCAAGTAGAAACCAAAAAGAAGTGGGAGCAAGGCATGAAAGAAGAGATGGACTCCTTAGTACATAACCAAACTTGGGATTTGGTTCAGTTGCCTGTAGGTAAAAGAGCATTGTAAAATAAATGGGTTAATAAGTTGAAGGAAGAAGATGGTGGTGAAAAGAGGTACAAGGCTAGACTTGTTGTAAATGGGTTTATACAAAATAAAGGTAAAGATTTTGACAAAATATTTTCTCCAATTGTTAAAATGACTTCCATAAGAACTATTTTAAGTTTGGTAGCAATAGAAGATTTGCACCTTGAATAGTTAGATATGAATGTTGCTTTCTTTTATGGTGATTTGGGGGAGGAAATATATATGGAGCAACCATAGGGATACAAAGTCAAAGGTAAGGAGAAAATGGTGTGCAGATTGAAGAAGAGTTTGTATGGCCTAAATTAGGCTCCAAAGTAGTGGTATTTGAAATTTGACATGTTTATGACAGAACAAGGTTATAGTAGATGTCATTCTGACCACTATGTTTATTTTAAGAGATTAGATAATGGTGGCTATATTATATTGTTATTGTATGTAGATGACATGCTTGTTATAGGGTCTAACATGCATGATATAAATGAGCTCAAAAGAAAAGTAGAAAATTCATTTGTAATGAAGGATTTGGGTGATGAAAGCAAATCCTTGGTATGAAAATAATATGAGACAAGAAAAATATAAAATTGACATTGTATCAAGAAGAGTACATCAAGAAGGTGTTAGTCAGGTTTAATATGCAAGATGCAAAATGAGTGAGTACACCTTTGGGAGGGCACTTCAAATTAAGCAAGGAATAGTGTACTAAAATTTAGGAAAAAATCAATTGCATGTCCAAAGTTCCCTATGCTTCACTAGTTGGAAGTTTAATGTATGTTATGGTGGGTACAAGACCAAAAATCGCTCATGCAGTGAGAGTTATCAGTAGGTTTATGAATAATCCTAGAAAGGAACATTGAGATGTATTCAAGTGGATTCTTAGGTACTTGAGAGGGACCACTTATAGACATGTTGTCCCCCAAAAAATATCACTCATTTTTGGGACAACATTTAAACTATTTTGGTCCTACAGACCAAAATTGTCTCTTCCCTTTTCAAAATTTGTCCTGGGCATTCAAATTCCTCATTTTTCAAGCTTCTCAAGAATCTATGGCTCTACAGGCTTAAATCTACGGACTCTACAGGCTTAAATCTATGGACTCTGTAGGCTTGAATCTACAAACTCAGCAGGAAGAGAAAATCTGTGGACTCTACAGGCAAGTTCATTTCTACAGGTATAAAGGCTTCTACAGGTGGGTTTAACCAAAAGAATTAGTTTTTAACAATTGGTCATTTTTGGGGTTGGTTCAGTGCCTTGGTTCAATCAAAAATCTCCATCGACAAGCATCTAAGCAAAGAAGGCTTGAACCATTGAACCATTGAACCACTTTGGTTCAAAGGTTTAACGAGTTCAAATTTCAAAAGGTTCAACGCTTCTGGTTCAACGGTGGGTTCAATCAAAGGAACGGTTCAATGGCTTGGTTCAACCAAGCGGTTCAAAGCTTTGTTTTACTCGGGTGGTTCATCCACTTTGTTTCAATGCTTTGGTTTATCCTTTGGGTCAATCAAATGGTTCATCAATTAGTTCAAGGCTTCATTTGAACTGTTGAACCAAAACTTGGTTCAATGATTGGTTCAAACAAATGGTTCAAAGGTAGGTTCAATCAAGTGGTTCAATGCTCAGTTCATCCACTTAGTTCAAAGGCTTGGTTCATTCAAATTGGTTCATTGGCTTGAACCATCAGCTTGAACCATTTTGGCTCAAATCTTGGTTCATCTACTTTGTTTCAACATTTGGTTCAACCAAGTGGTTCATTGCCTTGGTTCATGGACTTGGTTCAATGGAGCAGTTCAACGTTGGGTTCAATCAAATGGTTCAACGGCTTGGTTCAACCAAGCGGTTCACTCAGATGGTTTAAAGGAGTGTTTCAAATGCAAAAGTTCAAAGAAGCCTCCCAAAGGAAAAATGCCCTTGTGGAGGGCACTTGGTCAACAAAAGTACCCTTCGGAAGGGTCATTTTCAAAGAAGGTAGCAAAGGTAATTCTTTCAGATTTTGTTTAAGAAATTCAAAAAAAGACTAAGGCAAGAAGTAATTCTTTTAAACTTTTGTTTGAAGGAATTCCTTTGAACAAAAAGTCTTAAAGCATTCAAGAACCAACTACGGGAAGAAAACCTGAAGGATTTTTCGAAGGCAAATTGATCAAAACATTTTTCGTGGACTTTTTGTCTGCGAGAATTTTTCTAGGGAAAATGCCCATGAAAACAGTCCACAAAAAAGCCGCAAAAGGCCACCGAAGGACCTCAAAGGGTAGGTGCCCTTGCAGGGGACTCTCAGCTGCCAAATAGAAGGATACTTCCCCAAAGCTGAAGGGTCACCTTCCCTTCGAGAAGATGTAAAATAAGAAGCCTGAAGGCTATTCAAAGACCGCCTGAAGGGTAGATACCCTTGCGAGGGGCTCTTCCTAACCCAAAGTGGATCATTTCTTAAGGCCCAAAAGGGCAGATTCTTTTCGAGAAAGTGCCAAATAGAAAATCCAAAGAAGGACCAAGGAGTGACATGCCCAAAGACATCAAATTCAAGGAAGCAAACTAGCTGTTGAAAACATAGTGACGGGCACGCGAACATCAATTTCAAAGCTCATAAAATAGCCATTGATATTTGAATCTACAGACCTGAATGCATTCACAGGCTTTAAGGCCAAGACCAGTAGAAAGTGAGGAAAGAACATAATAGCAAATTGAATCTAGGACCCGATTCAATTAACTATAAAAGAAGGAATGATGAAGGTAAGATCAGATTGCCAGGTGGACATTGAAAGTTGCAAACTTTCAATAGCGTGACTTGTTTCTCTACATTGATAAAATCAAATGGGTAAACACTCCTAAGTTCCAACCTACTTCTTAATAGATTTCAATGCAACATGATGTGTTCCTGTTCTCGAGTCCTTCTTGAAGAGGCTATATAAGGGACTCTCTTCTATTGTAAAAGTATCTCTTTTTGACAATCAGAACAAAACTCTGCCCAAATTGAAAGGCATTTTAGAGACTTTGAGCTCAGTTTGTTGATCATATTTTGTTATTGGAATAAGAAAGCAAGTGATTTTTCAGACTTTGTCCTGTGATATCTTTATTGTTGAGGAAACTATTCTTATGTCTTTTTCCTTAATATATCTTTTGTTCCTTCAATTCAACAAGCAGAATTAGTGACAACAATTAGGAAGGTGTCCTAAAGAGTCAACTATGGAGAGACTTTGTGCCCCCATAATTGCCTTTTAGTGTGTTTTCTTTTCATTTCTATGTAAAGGACCTTGGGATGACTTTGTGCCCTCATTGTCCTTCATATCTTACTCTTGAGCAATTCAGGTGGAGACTTTGTGTTGCACCTCAATTTGCTAGTTACTACATCCTTTGCTACATTTTGCTATTACTACTAGGAGTATTCTTGTGATTTGTTGAATAGTACTTCTGAAAGAAGAGGAGTGCTATCTATCATTTCCCTTGAGTTTTTCTTGTGATTTGCACACATCATCTCTAAAGAAAGAGAGATGGATGGTTTTTCCTACCCTTGAGTATTATTTTATATATATATATATATAGCATACCTATAGGGAACCTCCCCTTGATGAGAGGAGAGATCAGTCCCCTTCTGATGTGGTAAACCTACACATTTGGATGACTAATCTTCCTACTTTGGCTGATCAGACCTATTTTGTTTATCAGTATGTTGATCGACAAAATAATCAACCAACAAGACATTTATGCTATGAAGGGTCAGATGTTACCTTACAAAGATATGTTGATGCATACATGGCTAGAGATTTAGAGCACCATAGGTTATGTATTCACTATTGGTGATAGAGTAGTTAGTTAGATTTTAAAATTGTAAAAGATAGTTGCTTTATCAACTACATAGGTAGAGTATGTTGTATCTATAAAAGCAAGTAAGGAAATGATATGGATGCAATGGTTCATGGAAGATTTGAGGCAAATATAGGAAGATTTTAGGTTATATAGTGATATCCAGAGTGTAACTTATTTAGCAAAGAACTTAGCATTCCACTCAAGAACCAAAAATATCAAACTCAGATATCACTTCATTTGTTCAGTTTTGAAGGATGGTCAATTAAAGTTGGAAAAGATCCATACGAGTTAGAATCCTATAGATATGCTAATAAAGTTAGGCACAAAAGAAAATTTGGAGACTTTTTTATCTTCAATAGGTCTTTAGGGATAACAAGGAAGAGTTGTAGTATTGGAGTTGCAACAATCAGTCTCCAAGTGGGAGATTGTTGGATGGTTGAGCTTGATCTTATTATAATTCTCAGTTCTTGATAGGGGGTATGGAGTGGGGGGGGAATCCCCCTCACTATGGTCACTATGGGGTTTTATGGGAAGTGTGAAAATGAAATTTAAAATATTGTAATGTCATAATAAATCTGGACCATTCACTATTAGGTCGTAGATCTAATGATAGAAATTATGTTCATGCATTTTTTCTCTAATATGTAACCCTCTTTTGATATACTGGCATTGTAATCATGATGACACACTACATGTGAGTGAAGAGGAGATTTTATTGGATGTATTTTAGGTTTATCCCTTCATTTTTTGGATTGAAAAAGAGAACTGGTTATTTTTGTGTGGATGTAGCCCATAGTGGGTGAACCATGTTAAATTTGTGTCTCTCTTGTATTGTGTTTTTTACATTTTATTTATGTCTTTATTTCATTAATATTGCTTTGTATTATATATTCCTAACATACATTATGATTGGTTCCTTGACTTTTTATGTACTTGATTCACCCACCTCATATGTCTTCATATGAACCATTGTAATAGGTTGTGATGGAGAAACAATAGTATGATCTTCCAACAATGATTTTGATTGATCCTCATTGGTAGATTCAGTCATTTTAAAATATTTTAAATGGTCATTATGTGTTAATTCTAAATAATATTAGTCTTCATGAATGCATTTGATACATTTGTGTAGTTTTGATGGTACTATTTACATAAGATGTATCTATTGTTGCCCCAAAATAAAGCTATAATGTAATTGATGAGGCATAACATGGAAAGTAGTAGGTACAATCTTAGGACCTAATTTCACATCAATGATATGGTTCCAATTATTTGAGGTAGAGTGTTATTGAATCCTTTTATATTTTAATTTAATTTTTAAATGATATCCATGTTTATCCATAATAATTGTGAGGATGTAATGCTACAAATATCCAATCCAAAATTCTTATCTACTAACACACATTTGACCAATTTGATTTGTACTTGAACTTGAATGAATAATTGTAGATTCATCTCTATCATGTATTGTGTAGGTAAGTCTTATTTTTCAAAAGTGATGACTTTTTTATTGTCCTTGAGTGTATTCATAAAGGATGTAAATGATGTAAGTTATGTATAATAGGGCAAAGCTATTTCTTGTAATGCCTTATATAAGATGTCTTTTTAGATCATTGATTTCTTGATTAACTCCAAGATGGAAATTTTAGCATGGGTGTCTTTTGTTTGATGATTTCATACCATTTAGGTTGGTTATCTTGCCTTGTGGTAAGTGAAGGGGGTTGAGGAGGAACATTTTGAGTATCTTTGTTCTTTCACACATGATGGGGTACCCTACCTTGTCTAGTGTTGATAGAACAAACTGTATATCCAAAATAAGCCATTAGAAAATAATAGGAGCAGGATGGTAGCTAATAAAACCTTAAGATCTTGGGGGACAAGAAACAAAATTATTCATACACACCCTTTGGAATCAAGTGGTAACAATAGGCATCTTGGATTGGATATTGAAACAATAAAATTGGAGGAAGTCTTGGGATTATTCATTATTAAATTGTGCCCTTATTAGTGTATTTATATTTTATCCAAATAAGATACACTATCCATTTATAAAATTATGAAAAGAGTACCTTCATGACTTGTGTGAGCCAATAATGTTCATTCAATATGGCCATGATTAATGTGTATTAGTAAGGAATAATAAAAAATTAGGTCTAAAAATAAAATCCTAAGGCTTGAAATATAAAACCCTAGAATGATGCAAACCTAATTAGGATCTAGGGCCGAAGGTGACAATATTATTTGTGTATGGAAATCAAAAATTAGATCGTGAAACCCTGTGAAAAAAGTAAAAAATATTTTGTGCATGGAAATAAAAAATATGATTTTGAAACCCTAGGAAAAAATATGAAACCTTGGAAGGATGGTTTGATGTGTGTATCAGTTCAAAAATATGTTTTACCCTAATTTGGACCCAAATGAATTACTTAATATAATTAAGATAAATAATGTATAATAATCTAGATATTAATATATGGCATTCAAGCATACATTTGAATGTAAAAGATTGATATTGATTACAATGATTTGACAAGTGGCCTATACCAAATATAATAAGTACAATAAATGGATGAGTACTTATATTTTCTATGTGAAATTTATACTCTGACCGTATTCTATAATGGAAAATCATGATAAAGTAGTGATGTCATTCATCTGGTTTTGAAATTGATTATTTATCTGTATAGTGTCAATTTCACCAAATTGGGTTAATATCATTGATCGATATTGACCTAAGTTGCTTAGTATTGACCTATGTGGAAATAATAAGTATGACCATACATTCACTTGCACCTATATTTTTATAATCTTTATATGCAATCTCAAACCTTGATGATACATGCATCTCTAGAAATTAATCTCCTTTAACTTAAAACCCTAAGTGTTCTTGTGAGGGATAAAAACCTGTAAAAAATAGGAAATTATAATGGGCTAAGATCACCCCAATCACCCTTGTTTGATGATTGATCATTGCCTATGTATCTAATATTCCAATATGAGAAATAAAGCCACACATAATTCTCCCACCTAGCGTGACTGATAAAGTTTACTCCTTCAATATATGTATGTAGCTAATGATATAGATTTGATACTTGATAATACTTAATTTTAGTTGACTTTTGTGTGCTTAAAACTTGGCTTCTGACTGCTCCTGGTGATAGGTTTAAATTTTTGGAAGAACAGGTAAAATTTTCTAAATGTGCAATAATGTATACATGTGTTACATAAGTGCCCAATCCTTTTTAAATGAGACCTTGATTTGTTTATATAAGAATTCTATTGGTTAATTTCTCATGCAATTTACACACTAGGAAAATGGGAAAAATGCTCATGTGAGATTTAATTTTTAAAAATATTCATTTCTAGGAGTAGGTTAGTATTGACCAAATCAAGTTAGTATTAACTAGTGATATTGACCAGATTTGTTAGAATTGACCAATATACAACTAACTAAACTACGAGTCTAAAGACTTATGTGTAAGAAATTTAGCATGTTTGAAATAGATAATGTCATTCTTTTATGTGTATAATAGTAGAATAGAAGGGTCAACTCATGAGATAACATGCAAGTGTGAGAGAATTGTGGATTATGACCTTATTTATGCACTCAAGTCATGCATGGTAATTTTTTTTCAAACTTTTCATTTGCAAATACCAAAGACTAAATTTTAGTTTCTAAACCATGTCAAAGTCAATATATAGAAAAATAACATATACATGAAAAGTAACATTGTAAATAATATCAGCAATAGTAATGAATGTGTAATATATTGATGTATCTCAACATAATAAATGGAAAGGTCAGAGAAAGACATAACCTATAAAAATTTAACCTATGGAATGAGATGACCCTTGGTAGAGGAACATCCTACATCTATGCATCCATGTATCATGTAAAACATGTATGCCCTACATCTCACTCATATTTACCCTTAAATGCATGTGTATTAAAAAGGATACATTATCTACCAAACATGTGATATATAGCATAGATCATTGTAGTAACTAGCAAAACATGTTATGCTTAGGTCATATTTTATTACTTGCAATATTTTAATTGTTTTATATTTTTTAAATATTTTGCTTATGTAAAAAAATGCTAACCAACTATAGGTCATGTATCACACATGGGAATGGTCACCTAGCATGATCAAGTAGTATCATATGTATCTACATCTAAATCTGATAAATAATATTGTGTTGTAATATATCTTTCATCATCATATCTCATGGGATCCTATGTATGATGAGTAACTCTAGGAATCATAATATCATGTAGAATCCATTGTATGGTAGTAGAAATGTGTGCTTGTTCTCATTGTGAAACACACTAAACTCTCTATAACACAAGCTTAGGATATGGATTAAATGATGGATGTCAGGAGACATGAATAACCCTCTAATTTTATGGGTGTTGAAGCATTGATCATATATTAAATTTAATTTCCTTTATTTGAACTATCTATGTAGGATGAGCCTAAATAGATCAACTGACTACAGTGGTCATGGAGGTGGTGGAGTAAATTCCTCGAGATATATAGGATACTCATATGGAATACTTGGAAGTATAACAACCTTGTTTTCATGTATATACTTCACACATATATGTACTAAATATGGTAATTCATGGATTTTATGTATCCAATGAAATTATAACAACATGTCAAATGTCCCCACAAGCTCAATAAAAAAATGAGATAGAAAAAATTATAGGGCCTAACTTAAGTGGTAACACAATACTCCAAAGAGTGTTCTATCTCTTGCCATAAAATCCTTTAATTATCTTGGTTGTATCCATCAAATCCTCATGTGTATATCCAATACTAGTAGGGATTGGCATTATGAAAGCATTTTCACTTGAACTATTATCTACCATGACAATATATATAGGCTGAGATTCAATGATCACACATAAAAATAATGAATTGAAATTAAAACATCTCCCACAATATCACTATCACCAAATGTAATCATATGCCATTGTGTTAGTGTGTTTGTAAGTGTACCAATTGTATCATCTAATATATGCCCTTGTGTTTGCAAAGGAGGCTATCCATTTGAATCCATATGCACCTTAGGATTAGTTTTAGCTTTCATTATTGTGATTAGGAAAGGGATCAGGAAATATTTTAAACTTTGTATTCCCATTAGGTTGTGTTTTTGAAGCATTTATAGGTGTGTTGAGCTCAATAATATTATCATCAATGATATTTATAATCTTATGTCTTGGCCAAAACATCTATTTGTAGAATGTCCATCACATCTATAGTAATCACAATATGCATTATCGTCATGTAACTTAGGTAGATTCCTAATCATATTAACCTCCTTTTGTGGAGTGAAAGGTAAAATGTTGCACTCAAGTAACTTCTTCAAGAGCTTATGAGGAGGCTCACGTAATCTTGAAAATTACCTTCTTGGTTGATTAGATAAGATAGGTTGATTAGTAAGTTGTGAAACTACATTAATTATTGTTTTTGTTTCATTATTAGTATCATTCACTTTGTCCTTATAACTATGTTAACTTTGAAATTTTGAAGTTGAATTAGTTTGCACATTAGCCACATACTTAAGCTTATTCAAAGGTATGAGATTAACTTATATATCTCTAATTTTATGGCATAACTCATCAAATGATTTGAATCTCTTGAACATAAATAATTTTCTTGAATATATATTGCAACTCATTTTCATCTATGGGATTTATCATCTAAGATATAATAGTCTTCTACCAAAGCACATAATCACTATTTGGTTCATTGGATCCTTAAGTTTTACAATATGTGCATATATAATGTCTCACTAATATTGATTAAAAAAATGAGCTAGAAACTAATTAGCCAAAGTATTAATTTATTTAACTAATTTAAATTAGAGGTCATATAACTAACTCAATGCATAGTATTTAAGGCTTTTAGGAAATAACTTAGTCAATAACTAGTCATTAGAGGCATAGTCCAAAATGTTGCATGAAAGGTTCATAGGTGTCTCTCTAGTTCACCTTTACCATCATATAATGTGATCTTAGGAGCTATGAATCCTATAAGTAATGGACAATCTAGTGAGCTTAGGAGTTATGGATCCTATATGTAAGGGATAATATGATATATTTGGGGCTAATGGATTATAAATCAAAGCATGAGAATCAATCAAGTTAATGACTCTACAAGTACCTTGCGTTATCTATAATATCTTAGTATACAAATCTATAATAGTCTGTATGAGGGATTGTGCAATAAGAATTAATGGTGATGTCACATTAGTAATGATTGTAGGATGTACATATTTTTTTATGTATGAATAGGCATGGAAATATAAGGGAATTTTCTCCCCCACACCTTGGGTGGACATAAAATGTGTAACTAGAGATGTATACATAGGAATAGTAGTAGTGGTAATTTTCTGAACACCTATTATAGGGTAAGTAACTCTAAAAGGTTGATGGATATCATTGAAGAGGATTGTGTTATTCATCAGATGTAGTATATTTAAACTTCTTCCTATTATTCATTTCATATCTAGTTACATCTAATAATGTATCATTCAAGTATGTGTTCATATAGAGATATTGAGTTAATTGTGTTTTGTCTATGTCATCAAATCTATTCTCCATAGTATATACTTATCCTTCATGGGTATTTTCAAATTCAACATCCATAAAAACTCCATCAAGGATGAAATCTATCACTAGGATGGTGGGATTAAGGTAAATTACATATTTTTCATGATTAATAGTAACATTACTACACAAAGACTTAACCCATGGAATTGCATAGTTGTTACATATTTTGCATATTTCAAGAAAAAAACATATAATGTTTACAATTGTAGATTGAGTTATAAAATAGAAACTACATATATCCATTATCGACATAAGTAGTTTGTGAAAGAGGAAAAAATAGAAATCAAATCTAAAAATCATCTTTAAATTCATAAAATTTAAACCCTAAAAAGAAGGATGAAACCCTAAGGGAAAAAACTAGGCTTTTTCTATGTTATAGATTAAAAAAAAAGTTTACCAATTTATTTTACCTTATTTTTTTTAATGTGATCTAATAATATATAAATTTTGAACTTCAGATGGTATAATATATAACAATAATACACAAAATTAAATGATACAACATAATTTGACTAAATAATTATAACTTATTATACATGGAAATGACCTAAGGGCTTAAGATATTTATCTTGTTTTAAGTCTGTGTAGGTCTGAGACTAAATACATTAATGAATATGACTTGAAATAGACCAATTTTTTCTTAGATCAAAAGATTAAGTGTTTATATTTATGGGATAAGTATGTCAGCATCTAGACACATGCATCTACTTTTACAAGATTCATCATGCAAAGTGAAGCCTTGATGTTTTGGCATAAATTGTTGTGCCTTCTTGTAAATCATCTTCATCTGAGATGTCACGCATTCATTGTGTATACAAATCCAAAAAACTTGTTTCCTTCACTTCAAAGCCCTAATTCCACATTTTACACTAGGATAACCTATAAAAATGGGAAAGAGTGATCAGTTAATCTGATCGTAACCACTCCCCAATGAATCACTGAGCATTGCCTATATATCTAATACTTTGAATATGGAAATCAAACAACATGTAATTATTACCTTTAGGTGAATGTGTATAATCATGATCGACTTGTATTAATGCATCTTGTGATCTATCTTTCAATACTTGACAATGTAAATTTGACTTAGCGTAGGTGCTTAAGACTTGGATAGGGCCTACCCCTTTGAATAATTTATGATTTGGGAAGTTTAGGTAAACCCATCTCAATGTGTAAGTGATCTAATAAGCTTGATTAATACTTGATTAATAATGATAAATAAGTAAATAGGCTTATACATAATTTGTATAAATATATTATTATTTGGGTAATTTCTCACTATTTGGGTAACTCCTCACTCCACTACATGAAAAATTTAAGGGCCTGTAAAGATAATTTCAATTTATCCCCCTCCCTGCCACATGCCCATGGAGAATAATTTGTAATATATATTACCATGGTTGAGATGGATAAAATAATATTTGCTCAAATCAAAAGATTAAGTGTCTAGATTTGAGGGACGGGTATGTCAGCATCTAGACACATTCATCTGACACATGCATCTACTTCTACTAGATTCATCATGTGAAGTGATACCTTGATGTTTTGGCACAAATTTTTGTCTTCTTTTAAACCATATTCATATGGGATATCATGCACTCATTGTGTGTACAAATCCAAAAAAATTGTTTCCTTCACTTCAAATCCCTAATTCCACATTTTATGTTAGGATAACCTGTAAAAATGGGAAAGAGTGATGGGTTGATCTGACCATAATCACTCCCTAATGAATCACTGAGCATTACCTATGTATCTAATACTCTGAAGATGTAAATCAAATATCATGTAATTATTCCCTTTAGGTGAATGTGTGCAATCATGATCCACATGTATTAATGCATCTTGTGATATATCTTTCAATACTTGATAGTGTAAATTTGACTTAGCATAGGTGCTTAATACTTGGCTAGGGCCTACTCTTTGACTAGTTTATGATTTGTGAAGTTTAGGGAAACCCTTCTCAATGTGCGATTGATATAATAGGCTTGTTTAATACTTGTTTAATAATGCTATATAAGTAAATAGGATTATACATATTTTGTATAAACATATAACTATTTGGGTAACTTCTCACTCCACTAACATCAAAAATTTAAGGGCCTGTAAAGATAATTCAATTTATCCCCCTCCCACCCATGTGCCCATGGAGAATAATGTGCAATATATATTACCATGGTTGAGATGGATAAAACATTTTTAGCGATGATGTTCTAGTTTGTGTTCTAATGGCGGTGCCCTATACTTGGTGGTGGTGCCCTTATGTTTTGGTTGGATTTGGTGGATGTTTGGGACAACATGGAGTAGAAGGGGTTTCAAGAGTTTATGCAGTCTAGAAAATTTTGAAAGCTACAAATCCCTCTTTTTCATGTGCTCTCCTCAAATTTCATTACTTCTTAAACCCATATGCAAATATATTTTTTCTTTAGAGAAGCAAAACCCTTGAACTTTTGACCTTCTAGGGCTCCAAGTGTAGCTACAAAGTCCAAAAAATTATTGGAATAGTAACAAAGTCTAAAAATTATTAGAGTAGTCCTGGAATCCAAAAACTATAGAAACATCCCTAAAGTCTAACAACTATCTGAGTAACACTAGATTCCAATAGCTATCAGATCATCCTAAAACTCACATATGATCTTATTTCTTGTTATAAGGGAAGGCCATCTAAAAATTGTTACATGGATACTTGCAGTCAAGTCCAAATTAGGTAAAGCTCACATTGTTGATTAGAACATACCTTTAGAGACACCACTTAGAAAGGTAATCAAGAAGAGGTGGGGTTTTTTCTTAATTGTAACTATTTTTCATGTGTTAGCACATCAGTTTGGAGAGACAATCTTGATTTATAGCTTCAAGGCTTGGTCTTGTGGAATTTTCAAGGATTTTTTAGCAACCACACCCTTGTATCTATTTTTTCAGCTAAAAGAGCACCGTTATACATGTCTTAATGGTACAGGAAGACATCTTGTATTTTTCAATTGACAACATTTCAACTTATGGGAGTGGGGTTTTAGCGTTGATAGGGTTAGATAAATATAGAAAAGGTAAGGAGAAATCATTTTCTAGATATAAAAAATGTTGAAAGGGAAGAAGAACTAGTGGATTAAGCTAAAGATCCTCATGAAGGCATTGATATTTTCTCAGTGGATAGTTGGGAAAATAAACAAAACATGGATGGTTCACATCTCTACTTTTCTGAGTTACTTTTAAAAAACCCTTTTTCATATTTTAGATGATGGTTGTGGTCTTAGAGAAAGTGGATGGACTATTAGGGGGTTAGATAAGTCATTTTATCCAATTCTTGGAGTGGTATGGGATAAGGTGTAGATAAAAACAAACAATTTTATTCCATCCACTCAATATAGGGGTTATGTGGATCCTCAGACAAATGATCCATGAGGGCCTTAGGTGATTGATTTAAACCTTTGGATCAAAATTTGGTTCATGGAAATGAGGTTGTCCAATGACATGAGTGAAATGTGGTATTCATAAATGGTCTAGGAAAAACTAGACGAATAGTAGGAGCCTTGTTAGAGCATCTAATAAGTAGTTACCAAGCACAAACTCCTGAATAATCCATAGGAAAATATATTGGATTTGTCCAAGGTAGTCTTAGGGAGGAAATGAAAAAGGTATGTGAAGATTCAGGGGAAAAGAATAATACTCATTATAGGGGAGGATGTTAGTGAAAACTACTATGACAGGTTATTTTTATAGAAGGAGAATCTCATGCAAGAATTTAAAATTTTGGTTGGCTAAATTCTAGGAGTTAGTTCTTGGGTATATCCCAGTATCTCATATAATGGTTAGGGGATGGCTTGCATTTATTTCCAAATCTAGAGAAGTGACTATTTTTTTGGAATCTAGATGGTTTTGGGGGTCATCCCCTTTAACTCTAAATAAGTGGTAACTGAGTTTCAATCCTCAAGTGGAGAGGTCCTTGATACAACCTGTTTGGGTTAAGCTTTTGGGCATGCCTTTGGCATTTTAGAATGTAGAGCTTTTTAATTCCATTAAAGATAGCATAGGGAATTTTCTCAACTTGGATGATGGCTACCTAAATAAATTTTCTAGAATGGTGGCTAGAATATTAGTTGAACTAAATGTTAAGGGGGGATCGAAAGAGGAAATATAATTGGATTATGATCCTTCAAAACATATTGAATACTTGTACCATGTTGGTATTAGGTGTGCTAGATGCCATGCATATGGTCATCTAGAAAATGATTTCTCTTTGCACTTCACTTGAAAAGAATGGAGGATAAGTTGGTATCCAATTTTAGGAAAGAAATTGAGAACAATGAAAATAATGCAGTGTAATTTGGTCAACAGATGGAGGTTGATAATAGTGGTGACATCTTAGAGAAAATGGTGAATTCAAATATTTTGAGATACTAGTTATCCTTTGGGGGGAATCAACAACTATTAGGATGGGAGAGGAAGAATTTATGTTGAATTATACTTTACATTCATATGTGGAAGTTTTGGAGCATTCTCTAATTGTTGTTGATCATGATGTGATGTTGTTGGATCGTATTATCATTAAACATTCTCATCCATTGGAAAAGAGAACAAGTCATACAAAAAGGCCAAGGGCAGTGGAGTCTAGTTGTATCAAAACATTTTTTAGAAAGGAGATTTGAGTTGGGGATTATGAAGGAGGATTGGGGAGAAAGATAGGGAAAAATAAGAGAAGAGATGGAAGATAAATGGAAGGACATGCAAGATCTCAAGTTAATAAAATAATTCATTTGGATGATGATGGGGAGGTCAGATATGTGATTATTCAAGATTTATTGGTTAGGAATCAACTATGTTTTTTCTAATTCAGAAACAACTAAATCATTAGTTACTTCAAACCAACTAAGATATCCTGTAAGTTCTCAACTAATGTCTGCAACTATGGAAAATAGTAGCATTGAATAAGGCATAGGTAGTTATATGATTACCAAGAGTTCTCATTCGAGGATAGGTCATATCTC
The DNA here is from genome assembly GCA_037957365.1 of Torreya grandis. NCBI lineage: Eukaryota > Viridiplantae > Streptophyta > Pinopsida > Cupressales > Taxaceae > Torreya > Torreya grandis. The sequence continues at coordinate 191,621 of JARHVA010000231.1, read as the reverse complement.
CCATGTATCCCAAGAAAATTCCAAAAATGTGAGCAAAATGCAATAAGGAAAACAAAAAACAATATTAGGGGCCCTTATAGTGGGGCAAGCCGTGGTGAGGTGTAACATATGATAATTTTGTCCTTTAACATTAGAGGGATGAGAAACCCTTCAAAAATAATTCCCTTAAGAGATTGGTCAATTTTCATAATCCATACTTGGGTATGATTCAGAAGACTAAGGGGGAAGGGATGAAAGTTATTGGGGATTTATAATAAATTCTATAAGATTGAGATTTTTGGGCCATGGATTATGTTGGAAACTCTGGAGGATTGATCTTGAGTTGGAGGGAACATTATCTAAAGCCAATCAAAACTATTTTTTTAATTCCATCATTGGGGTGGAAATTCATTTTATGGAGTTAGGAAAAACTTTCGTTGTGGAAAATATTAATGGGCCTTATGAGGAGAGAGTGGATTTTTGGGAGGTCATGTTTGCACAAAACTTTTTGGGAGCTGATAATACCATAATTTGGGGAGATTTAAACTTTACCACCAAAAGTGTTGAAGTGTGGGTGGATTATATGCGAATCAATCCATTGGTTGATTAATTTCTACACAAATTTCTGGAGGCCAGGTTGGGGGACATGAAACCAATCAAGTTGGTACCTACTTAGAGGAATATGAAAGTTGGTATAGATAGAGTGTCCAAGAGACTCGATAGGTTTTAATCTTGTATTTATTGTTGAGTAGATCTAAGAGAAATAGATCATGGGTGTCTTAGGGAGGTCATTTTGATCACCTTCCCATACTTATCCAAATCAAAAAGAAATACATTAAGCATCTAAACCCATTTAAATTTGATCCGTCATGGTTGAAGGAGGATGAATTCATCTAGTTGGTTTATGATGAATGGGTAGCCTTTGATACTATCTCCATGGAGTCAACTAGTTTAAAATTTAAATCCAAATTGAAAAGAGTAAAGAATGTTGTGGGCAAATGGGGTACCATTAAACATCAGGGAGATAAACAAGATATTTTATCTATGGAACAACATATTACTAATATATGTAGTTAAGAATTCAAAAATGTTTTTGATGAGGCTACCATAAAGGGGCTTAAAGAAGAGGAAAACAATGATGGATTTCAAAGCATAATGGAGATTAAAAAAGTAGAGCATTGTGGTTAGAAAATGGTGATGAAAACACAAAAGAATTTCAAACAATATATAATCACCCCAAAAATAAAATTACTATCTAGGAAATGAAAAAGGAATATGGTTTTATTTTTTGAAACTTCCATAAGATAGCCAGTTTGGGAATATCTCTTTTTGAGAAGATATATAAGGACCTTGTTAGAGTCAATACCATGGAAATAGTTAAAATATATATATATATATATATATATATTTCCCAAGATTAGTTAGTGAGTAAGATAATGAGAAGTTGGTTGAGGAAGTCTCTACGGAAGAGTTGAGATCTATCCTAGCTACTTTGTGAAAGGATAAAATTCCAAGGCCTAACAAATGGATGGTTGAGTTCTTCAATGGGTTTTATGATTTACTTGTTGGGGACCTACCATGAGAAGCAACGTTTTGACAAGCAACTTCTTTCAATATATTCATAATTATAGAGATATCAAGAAGATTAGTCAAAGTATAGTTATTAATATAATCAATGGGTTCATCTTTATGTTGGTTTTCTAACTTAGTCTCATAATCACAACCATTGGCATATTCATTCCAAGTATCATCTTGAGAGGCTTTAACATTAACATTATTATCAACATTGGCAATCAAAGAAGCATTGATATCTACATGAAAACAAACATCTACATTCATATTATGTTGTACAAAGGAATCAATATGTTGTTGTGCAAATATAGGTCTAAATCCATATTACTCTAGTGTGGTTTGGGTGAGACTAACATTTTTTCCTATATTTGCATTTAGAGCATACTTGTTACCTTCTACATGATTATGAAAAAACATCTCATTCATAGAAGCATTTACAACATCTTGAAAAGTACATCTAAAGGGTGATCCATCAAAAGCACACTACATCTTGAAGCAATCACAAAAAATTAGGGTTAAAGAGATCTAAGATAAATCAACACAAACCCTAAGCAAAGTAACACTAAGAACAAGAAAGATCTAACCCTAATAAGTGAGCACAACACAAGGGTTTAGGAAACCTCACACAAAATCAGATCCATCGTAATAGAAACAAGATCTAATCCTCAGGGGTGTAAGAGGGCATAAGGTCGCCGAAATATTTTATGGGAAAGTAATTTTACATCAACATGCACTGCATCTACCCTTAAATAATGTACAAATTTAGATCTAATTATAGTTATCCTAATATAACAACAAACATTATATCTAATTGCATAAATGAATATTCTAGAATAATTAAAATGCACAAAGATAGGGTTCTGATAAGAATAAATAATTGTCATAAATATGTAGATAGTCAGAAGGTGAAAATAGGGCCAACTCATAACAATGAGCACATAGCTCAAAAATCTCGAAGCGAATTGATAATGTTGAAAATTTGACCAGGATTAAACACTTTTACCTTAGCACTACCAGGTCCATATTGTTAGTTCCTAACAACTGTAGAATTTTTTGAAACAAATTTGACAACCTTGATCCTCAACACCTAGGCTCTGAAAACCCTTATTGGTTTCCTAGAATTGATTATGAGTCACTACGAAATTGATCTCCTTACTTGAAACCCTAGTTAGCGCACAACATCTTTCAAAAACTTATAAAACGAAGGAGTCATTAAGGGGCATGTGTTACCCCTCTATTATTACAAGGGTCCTATTCTTAAACAAGTTGGAAATCAAGACCCAATATAATTTAACATGCAATCATGGATGCAAGTCCTAATTCTTATGTGACTTTTCACTACATGAACACATTACACAATGTAATATGAAGACTTCAAATCAAATTCTGCGCTAAGCACTTCAATGTTTTTTTTTTCAATAAATATTAAACTTTGCATATCACTCTTGACCTTTTCACTTGTAATTATATGAATCTCTTTTATATCACCTATATATTTCTTGTCCTATATGCACTAATGCCTCTATTTAGGTATGTACATCTCAAATTCAAATTAAGACCTTACTAGCGCACACACTAACATACAACATGTAGAAAATATCGAAAAAAGTGGAACACAAACCTCAGGAAACAAAAGGGAAAGGTCAAAAAGATTTACAAAAGAAAACCCAATCCATACTACATTCATGCACTGAGCAAGAATATATTAATACATTATTGATCAAGCAGAAGACAAGAAAAAATAAGTAGAAGAAAGAAAAAGAACAAATATATATATATATATATATATATATATATATATATATATATATATATATATATATATATATATATATATATATATATATATATCCAAGAATATAGATAATGCACTAATAAAACCTTAATATGAATTGCTAATGAAGAAACAAATACCTTAGAAGGATACAATTTGTCATCTAAAACTACCCAACCAAACCAAAAATTAAGTGTCTACAAAAGTATTGTTTTCCAGACAAATCTAAAGGTATTGATTTAATTATACACATAATTAATTTTATATATGAATAAACTTCATCGCCTAGTTATTAATACAAACAATTTATCCTGTGAATTGCATTTGGCACTTCCAGGCTTCGAACTAGGAACCTCTCTTTCGAAGCGGTGGGAGATTTTAAGTTTGCAGGGAAGTTCAATTGCATATATATATATATATATATATATATATATATATATATATATATATATATATATATATATATATATATATCCAAGAATATAGATAATGCACTAATAAAACCTTAATATGAATTGCTAATGAAGTTCAATTGGATATATATATATATATATATATATATATATCCAAGAATATAGATAATGCACTAATAAAACCTTAATATGAATTGCTAATGAAGAAACAAATACCTTAGAAGGATACAATTTGTCATCTAAAACTACCCAACCAAACCAAAAATTAAGTGTCTACAAAAGTATTGTTTTCCAGACAAATCTAAAGGTATTGATTTAATTATACACATAATTAATTTTATATATGAATAAACTTCATCGCCTAGTTATTAATACAAACAATT
>JARHVA010000231.1:0-185000 GCA_037957365.1 Torreya grandis | reverse complement strand
GATTTTAAGTTTGCAGGGAAGTTCAATTGCATTGCGCGACAGAAGAACAGTAGAACGTCCATCCGTTTTCAGCATGGAGGTAAGCTGCTTCGGATCTGTAATATTTGGTGTATTATGGCTAAACTTAGGTTTAAGAAATTTGAAAAGCCCTGAGGCAGGCTACAGATCTTTCCAGGGTTACAGATCTAGTAACTATAATAAAATCCTTAGGCCGAATGTTTCTTGCCCACCAAATTCTATTTTTAGCTACAGAAGAGTTGCCATGGAAATCATTTACATTCAAGATCAATAAAAGCTATGTCTGCGATGCAGGAGTCCTGCCCAGTGGTTAAGAACATTTTGCTTCTCGATTCAGAAGGCAAACGAGTAGCAGTGAAGTATTATACTGATGATTGGGACACACTTGCTAGCAAATTAGCATTTGAGAAATCAATTTTCACAAAAACTCAAAGATCTAACGCTCGCGCAGAAGGTTAAATTTCTCTTAATTTTAAAGGTTAAATTTCTCTTATTTATGTGCCTGCGTAGTCTGCGTTTCCTGATTGATGCTGTTTTCCTACGCTTGACAATTTGTGCGAGATTTACTATTTTTTTTGTGGTGGTCCAGATCTAGCACAGGCACATTTAAGACATTAAAATGGGTCCATAACAGTCAGTTATGACAATCAAACGTTTTATTTTGATCTTCAGAAGCCAATTGACCAATCTCTGTTTAAAACAGGAAGTATTTATAATGAAAACATTAGTGTAGCTTTAGTTTGATCCCTGAATAAAGCTAAGCTTTGCTGTGTTGTAGTTTAGCTTCTTGTCTTAAGAAAGAAGAGAATATAATTATTACCTATTAAATCTAACAATGCGTCTCTTTACATGTGTTGCTTGAACTCATCTATATAGAGTGTAAGAAAGAAGGGGCACTCGATTGATTTTTGTGGTACTACAAATATCACTACTTTTTTTTTATGAGATATGAGTGAATGTGACTGATCTATCTCTAATAATAGGTTATCCCTTTCAAATTTAATTCTACAGGGCTCCAAGGGCATTCAATTCCCTATGAACAAGATTGATTGACTGTCAATATGGTCCTTGGGTTGACACTCGTTGCAAAAGGTAGTTTCCCTTGTCATAATGGAACTTAGGTTTACACACTAGAACATCAAGACAGTTTTTTGGGATAATGAGATGTCTGAGGATAAAGAAAACTTGTAATGTGGTGTGGACATTTCTTTGTGATTCCTTGGAGACATTGGTCATGTGGCACCTTCTCAATGGAAACACATCTACCTTGTAATATTGTTCGTTAACTCCCTATTGTGATCTTGCACACATGGAAAGTATCCTGCTTGATCAAGTTTGTCGTTCTATATTGATAGCCTTCATTTTGTTATGTTTTTAGGAGACTTTATCAAGGAATTCATATGCCAAAGATTTGCACTTTATTTGTGTGCACTTGACATCTTAAATTTTGTTCAATCATTTTCTGGGCAATGGTCCATGTGATATAACTTCTGCATCTTTGATAGGTTGCTGCCCAAGGCAGTCTCAGAATTTGTGATTTGCTCCAACCCCCTCATGCCTTAGTTGGGCACATTATTCTCATATGGATTGCTTGTAACTGATTCCTCAACATTATGTTCCTCGTTTAGATTCAAATGCTTAATTATTTGTTTGATTACATCACTCTCATCTTGGATTTCTATAATGGTTAGATGGCTCGAGTGTTTTGTCATGCTTGGTTTCTTCATCCTCCTTGGAGCTTGTGGTAACAAGCCGGCAAGGTGACGTTTTGGAGCTTGAAGCCTTATGCCTATGTTCCTCCAAGAATTGGGGATGTGGGTGACAAGGGTTGGGCGAACAAGGTCCAGAGAGTTCAGGACATAGGGGACAACCCAGTTCAATCCATACGATCTCTTACTAAACTTTGCACTGCAAAAATCTAAAATCTTCAAATATAGATCATTCTTACAAGAATGAATCTATTTCCAAAAAGAAAAATATTTTTGGCATGTTTCTACTAATTTAATATTTAAATATTTGTTTCACAAAAAAAAGGAAAGCTGATATGGAGAACAATAATTCATATTTGCAATTGAACAAGGAACCATGCAAGAAGTGTTCCATTAGTTTTCTTGAAATGTAGTGCTTTATTGATTGGCTATGCCAAATTTGTGAAATCAGATTTATATTTTGTAAAGGGAGCGCTCTAGCTTTCTCTGCTAGCTGTACTTTCAGTCACATTGACCTATTTTGATCATTCATGGACATTAATATAATGTGAGTTTGAATCATTACTTTTTCTTTTGCTAACCGCCTTTTCAAATTCCTTAAATTTATTACGCAGACATGTACACTAGGATCAATCTACTTTTCGGAAGAGGCCTAGTCAATATATTCAAATGCATTGATTATTTGGAATTCGACATCTTCTAATTTTGTTTGTGATGGCACACTAGCATACTGTGTTAATATGCATTTAGTTATTTCTTTAGCATGTGTTAATGGGCCAATTATCCTTATGCAGCGGAAATCGGAATGTTTGATGGCTACATTGTTGTATACAAGTTCATATCGGATCTGCACTTCTTTGTCACTGGGGGTGAAAATGAGAATGAGCTCATTTTGGCACTAGTTCTGCAAGGGTTTTTTGATGCAGTTTCTACTTTGCTCAGGTATGCTATAGGGAGGTCTTCATATATACACAAGTTGAGCTAATAACAAAAATATAGAGTTTATTCCTTCTTTTTTTTTTTTTTTTGTAAAATTCATGTTTATCATTGTTGCTTGTGGAATAATATAGTCTTTAAATAACACAAAGTAGGTTAGAACTCAATTAATTGTACCCTAGAAAAATAGTATATTTTGTTCAAGAGTCATTAGTATGTTGAGTATCTCAAGAATCAAGTTGGAGATGCTTGAGATAACTGCATTTATATGGCTTGCATTTTTCCCATTCTAGCCACTGTCCTGGAGCATCTTGTAGCCTGCTCATGTACCTCCACCAGGCTGCTCTGATAGCTACAGCATCTTCCATCCCCATTTCCCTCTGATAGGGAGTGAACCGCTTGTATATCCAGCTCATCACCAGTGTAGGGTAGCTGAGAGTTAGTACTCAAAGGCATGCCACCCTGTATAGGTTGCGGTAGGTTTGAGCCAGATTGTCTATCCCCTAGATATTTATCCGCCCGTGCTCCTCTATCACTCTGACCATGGGATCTCAACAATATGGAAGCTTGTTTGTCCCTTTATCTCTGACTAGTTGCAAGGCCAAAACTCCAATGACAACCTTGCAAATATATCGGATATGTCCGAAATTGTTTGCTTGACAAACATACTTGATTATAGGAATATCATTGCTAAGAAATGCCGAGAGGACCCAAATGACTTCTCCCCAAAAAGAAACACAGAGAAAAATACAAAGACATGGAATGGTGTGTCATGGGTGCTATAGCGGAAAGGGAAAAGTGTCACTATAAAACGAGGAGTCATATTGCACTTTAATTTCCATTCCACCACCAACATTGAGTATACAAAGACTACTAGAAATCTGAGAGACAAACAATTCTCCTGAGATTTTTGATAATACATGTAAAAATGAAACTTTTGCATTTGAATTCTCAAGCCGAGTGGCATGGATACCTTCAATGTTTTAAGAAGATTAGGCTTGAAGCTTTTCCTCTTTTTGCATATAAACCGGATATAGAATTGTTTAAAAATATTTATAATACGACTAGTGAATGTTTCCATACAAATTCACAAACATAGCACACCATGTTTCTGGGATGTATTGTTGACTTCTAGAAACCCTGCATGTAACAATAAATTCACAGATATGGCTTGCGTAGAGCCTGAAATAGTGTGGCTGATTTCCATAAACTATGCATGCGATAAGAATATTGCCTTCATCATGCACAGTTTGAAAAGTAGAGATATACACATAATCGGGAAAGGTTTGGGGGGCAAATGGAAGTTAATATAAAGAGGAGGTGTCATAATACTTATAACCCATGCATTGTTTCAGATGGAGACATACCTACTGTAAAGTGTGTATTATTATTATAACACTTTCAACAAATGGACGTCAAATAATCCTATTGCTAAAGTTTTAATGTTTGGTTTGTCTTATAGAAAAAAAGAATGACCAAGATCGATTTAGACAAACTTTTTCCTGAGCATGGTGAAAGGTCTAATTAGATTTGGAGGAGGGTTGAGTGATCAATAAAAGCATTTGAAGCTTGAAAACTCAGAACAACTGGGCTTCCTAGATTTGTTTTGATAAAAAATATATATTTTTTCCATCCATGACTGATTTGGCTTCTTAGAATTTTTTAATCTTTGATGTCCAATGTTTTTATTGTTCTAAGAATCGAAATTTCTAATGCCATATAGTGACCTACACTTAATCCTCAGTTTGCCATTTGTTGTAACTTTGATCTATCCTTTAGCACGAAAAAACAAAAAATCACGTATCTGCTAATGATTATGTTATTTCGATGAAATAAACCTTTATGTCATCTTACCAATTTTAACAGCTATCTATTATATTATGTATTGTGACTTTTGTTCTTGGATTGTTTTTCATGAAAATGTTTACTTGATGTTGAAAGGTAACTATACAATCTCCATGAAGATAACTGCTTTAAATTCTCCTCCTTTCACTAGACACTAATGCTTTTTCAGACATCAAACTCCGAAGCAATTCAGGAAAATTTGTTGAGATAGCTTTGTTGTCCTTTCTGCACTCTGGGAGGATTATTATTAGTTGATTTTATATGCCTCGTACATGTAGGCTATATTCTGATGTGTATTATTGACTGTTCACAACCTTCAGGGTACAAACGAGTCCATGCTGTGTTTGTAATAATTAAATTGTGTCTAGCTCTTAATCAAGGGTTGTTTGTTTGTGAGCAGAAATAATGTTGAAAAGAGGACAGCTCTGGAGAATTTGGACCTCATTCTTCTTTGTATTGATGAGATGGTGGATGAAGGGTATGAGCGGTTGACAACTTTATAATTTTCCCAGACTAGATATTTTAATCTTTATCCTGTGCTTTCAAAAGCAACTGTATCTTACCTCAATATTTAGACTTGTGCTTATTTTCATTGATGATTTTGCTGTCCGTTGATGCAAAGCAGTATTGTCTTGGAAACTGAACCAAGCTCTATTACCGGGAGGGTTTCAATGAGGGCTTCAGATGTAGATGCACCACTGGCAGAGCAGGTCTTATCATCTTTCCTATCTTCAAATAAAAGAGATAATACATTTGTTAATGCACACAAGTTTGGCAGGAAGGTGTGGAAAAGCTAAAATATGCAAAAAGACTTATTATCTGTTGTTCTTTTTGGAGTTTTGATCACTATTTTTTGAATGGCAGACTATTTCTCAAGCATTTGCCATGGCGAGGGAGCATTTAGCAAGATCACTGCTGAACTGAAAACCCTCTGAGCTGTTTAATAATTTGAAGAAATTTATATTATCTTTCACTTTCTTGAGAGTTGTTTGGCACTCGAATTTTGCATGTTTTATGATAATCCTCCAGTTTGGTAGTTTCTCTTAGTCAGGATTTTTATTATCTTAGATTCTGGATTATACGTGCTTTCTTCTGATTTGTGAATGTATCCTGTTTACATTGACATTCAAATATAAACAAAATATTGTTTTTAGTTACTTTGAAAAGAATTTTGAGGATCATGCTTTTCTAATTGCTTGATATAGAGGTCGCGGTTGATGATATTGATTTGTTCAGTCTCGGTAAACATTCATGAAAGGCTAATGGAGCTCATTTGGTTGATGAATCAAATTTGAACATATTGATGACCAGCGCCTGATTAATGAGACACTTTTTAGAAGATTGAAGATGGCATTTATGTTATTGTGAGAATGTAATCTGTATAATGTTTTAAAAAGGGTATGTGGAACATCATAAAACTTGTGGAGAATTAAAATGATTGCGAGGATATATGTATTTATAGTTATTTATTGATTTCTTTCATTAAGTGGGACCAAAACCAGATATATTGATTTCTTTAATTAAGTGGGACCAAAACCAGATAAGTGGTTTCTGATTGCCCACACAAGCATCTAACTGTTATTAATAATTACCAAGAATAACGACTATATTTCTGCAAATGTATGAACTAACTAATAGTCGTAAGAAAAATGCCACATTTGGGCCATATTAAATTATGTTAAGTGTCATAATCCAAAGTTTATAGGTTTGATTAAAACATTAAATAAACAAAATAGAGCATGCCACCGAAGCAAATCTTAGGTCACCTTCATTTACATAGAATAGTTTGTGAGAAAGTTCTAGCTAGAGTTTCTCTTCTAAGTTTAGCACAATGATTGAATTCTTAACTTATCATATGCATACATTTGAAAGAGGTCTTTGAGACCAATTTTAAGTATTGCAATGTGATAAGATTTTTATCTCTTGTTTGCAATCTGGGTTGATTATAACAAACTACCTAGAGAATATTTTAGTTAACAAAAAAATTTCTTAAAATAAAATTTTAGATGACCAAACATTCAATTGTTGGTTGCTTAGCATATGCATGCATTTGAAAGAGGTCTTTGAGACCAATTTTAAGTATTGCAAAGTGATAAGATTTCTATCTTTTGGTTGCAATCTGAGTTGATGTTAATAAACTACCTAGAGAATATTTTAGTTAACAAAAGAATTTATTAAAATAAAAATTTAGATGACCAAACACTCAATTGTTGGTGCATAATGTGTACCTTTATGTAATCACTATTTGTCAAGGTGTGAATATCCTTTTTTTATAATGATGCATCAAAATTGTGGCATTGCCCTTGGATAACATGTATATGTGCCCAATTTGGGTACACCTCCCTCTTTTAAGTTAAATTGTTTTAAATTTAAGAGTACCTATTTTTTGAAAGTCATAAAAGAATTGTTTTGGAGAAATTTCCAAGTCAAAATCTCCTATGTTAGCCTTCGTTAGAGAAACTAGAGGTTTGATGCATTCAATTTATGTCCCAAAGTCTAAAATATGTAAGAATGTGTTGTCTTGAAGATTAAGTTGATATACCACTTTTAAGTCTTCTTTGGAGAAATTAGAGGGTTGATGCTTGTAGTACATGTCCCAATGTCCCACCATCCTTGATTTTTCCTTTGGTCAAAGTCTTTATTTATAACCTATTGGATAAGTTGAAGTTTTGTTCTATTACATTTTGAAACCTTGCCTTTCATGATTTTCCCCTACCTAATGTTATTTTTCGGGGTTCTTGGATCTTTTGTGCAAGTGCCCTCATATGTAATGGTGTTTTGTGTACCTTGATTTCCTAACCTATTTGTTCATGAGGTCCATTATAATTTATTTAATTTTGCTTTTGAGGCTATCAGTACAAGTTTGTTCATGAGTGAGCTTGTAATGAAGTCTGAATTTATCTGATCGGTTCTCAATGATGCCTCATTGTATGTAATTTATTAAACTTTGTTGATGTTTGAAACTTTCTTACAAGCTTGTTAAGGTGCACGATGTTAGCCATCTTGCTTTTGGTCTACAAGGTAGCCATAGCATATGAGACCACCGCGTACAAGGTAGCCATAGCAAGGGAATCTCTATGGACCCCTCTAAAATTTGTGCTATTGTGGAGTGGCCAACACTCACAAGCATCACTAAGGAGCATAGTCTCATGGGCTTGGCAAGTTATTACCATCACTTTGTTGAAAACTTCTCACGAGTTGTGAATCCTATCACTTCTCTTTAGAGGAAAGGAAAGAAATTTGTTTGGATAAACAAGTGTGAGCAGGGCTTTTGATTGCTGAAAAAGTGTCTCACAAGCACACCCATCTTAGTAGTCCCTAATTCGAATGGTGAGTTTTTTGTATGCACATATGCATCTTTGGTTGGTTTAGGATTCGTTCTCATGTAGGAGAATAGAGTGATTGCCTTTGAGTCTAATAAACTCAAGGATTACATGCTAAGCTACCCAACACATGATCTAGAGCTTGCAACAATAATACATGCTTGCTTGAGATGCTGAGACTTCCTTCTTAGTTGTCCCTTCTTGTTGAAGACATATAAACACATATTCACTCAACCCAACTTCAACATCTGTCCTCATAATTGGATGGAGTTTTTGTGTGAGTATGACTTTGAGATTTTGCATTTCGAGGGGAAAGAGAATGTGGTTGTAAATGCTTTGATTAGAAGATGTTTTGATTTGACGGTGATGATGCTTCATACTGATTTGTGAAGCTGAATCCTAGAGCAACTTCCTAAAGACAATTTCTACCAGAAAGTGTGATAGATGTTGGATTCTAAAAGAATCATTAATGGAAAGTATGTGGGCTAAACTTTTGAGTCATATGGTCTTTTAAGTCACAAAAGGCACATTATGTAACCATTGCAAGTGACACACACTAATTGGTGTTGTCAAAGGCTCATGGAGCCCCTTATTTAACACACCCTAAAATAAAAAAGATGCATGTAGATATGAGGCTATTCTATCAGTAGGCCAATTTGTAGGTGACATTGCAGATTTTGTGGCTTGTTGCCTTTGGTGATAGAGGGTCAAGGTCGAGCACCAACATCCAACAAGGTCGTTATACCCTCATGAGATTTTAGAATCGAAGTGGGACACCATTTCCATTGATTTCATTTCTGGTATACCTACTTCATCCTACTACCATAGTTTGATCATTGTAACTATGGACAAGTTGATCAAGGTAACACACTTCTCCCCAATGAAGACCACGTACAATGCCACAACAATGGCGAAGGTATTCCTATATGACATAGTATGATTTCACATTATTCCCCATAATATCATTTCAAATAGAGATCCAATTTATACCTCAAGTTGTTGGACAACTGTACAAGAGGCATTGGGCACTCAACTCAATTTCAATACCTCCTATCATCGAGAGATGCTTGGTCAGTCTGAGAGAGTTCACCATGTATTAAGAGGACATGATTTGCATGTATATGATGGATCAACAGTCCTATTGGGAGGACTAATTGTACTTGGTAGAGTTTTCATTTAACAACCAATACCACAAATTGATTGATATGGTGCCTTGCAAGGCATTATATGGTAAAGAGTGCATGATGCAGGAGCAACCAAGGTGTATGGGCAATCTTGCATCACTCATTAGTTTTTTTTTTGTGATTTTTCAATAAGTGGCATTAGGTTACATTTTGGTCTTTAAGATCATATTGTTCACACTTAGGGATTTCACATGAACATACTTTGATTGCAACTCTAAGTTGTCATGTCACACAATCATTGTCTATCTTCTAAAGGCCCAATGAAAATTCTTTATATCTCTAAGTCTGTGAGGGGAATTTATAACTTCCATGTTTTGATCATGACCTAAATCTCTAAGTGATCACAAAGACTCATGTTATATATAATCATTTACAACAAGTGCTAAGCCATGGAGATCGCCAAACCCAAAAAAATATTTGTTGAATTTGAAGAGTCCAACAAGGTCATAACAAGTTTATGCAACTCTTGAAATCTACGCATGGGTGATGGTTTGGTGGACGTCAAATTTAACTACATGATCACGGGGAATCATTGTGTGGACATTAAATTTATGCTCATTGTCATAGGGTTCATGACCTCAGGATTTACCCATGGGAGGTCAAGTCAATTGTGTGAACTGGGAACCAAAAAAGGTGAAAAGTGTCGCAATCATAGCCTATGCAGTGGTCACAGTGGTGGGGTCAAAATTTGATGAAAGGTAATGATGGGGACTACATACTTTGGCATACATGTTAAAACTCAAAGGTAAATTAAATGTTTCCATAGGTCCATGGGAAAACATAAAGGCCATTGGGATTGTTTTGATTCCATGACACAAGAACCTTGGGATCATGCCACATGGTGTAATCCCATGCAACAATGACCATAATATAAATTTATTCAAAAGGAAGACAATGACAAATATTTAAATGATCACACTTTTTTACATTATAGCACCAAATTGGGCCTGCAATAACTCGTTGGAAATCTCTTAAAGAGAGATACTTGATGGTGTTGATCACAAAGTGATTAATGCATGTTAGTGATATTTGTTCACTAAAAAACATGGGCAACTGGAAAAAGTAAAGGAATGCCATAAGGCAAGGGAAAAAAAAGAAAAAAGGATCTCATGCAAAGCATTAAAGGGTGAATCAAGGTAGGATAAATAGGAGTAGAGATCATGCAAGGCATAATTCTTTGTTAGGATTGAGAGAAGAGTTTGATCAAAGATTGAGTAGTCCGCTGATCAAGAGAGACCATAGGGACAAATCAGATCTTTGAGCCTGCAAGTGTAATAAGAGATTTGATATTAGTATCTCAACTGTGAAAGTAATGTTGTTTCAATTCAATAAATAAAATTAGTTATTGTTTTGTGTATGTTCTTTATGTGTTTGAATTGTGTGATCATTGTTGGGGAGTCAGAAAGTCATTAATTTGGCTCCCTGTACCAAGTGGTATCAGAACCAAGTTTTGTGTCTACTAAGATGTGTGTGTGAAGACTATAGATTGAGTCATAGGCAAGTTGTGAAAATAAGACTTGTAGTTGGGTTTAAAAATGGCACATGGAAGTTATTCTGGTAGAAAAGGTGCAAGAGCAAGAACACCTAGTGTTGTAGACCTGACAAAGAGGAATCCAAGTGAGATTGGATGCCATAGAGACAACATAAAGAAGAGGATTGTATGTTGAATACGTAAGTGATGAAGAAGAAGAAAGGACTCAAGAAGGAGCTCAATGACCTAGAGGATCTCAAGAACTTGAAGTAAAAGAGATGGAAGATGAAGCTGAGAATATATTTATCAAAGAATTTTTAATGCTTGGGAGCAAGCCAAAACTGAATGCACCTTGTTATAGTGGAGGTATGAATTTTGAAGAGATTGTAGATTGGATTACAAAGATGGAAATGAATTTTGACTATGGTCCAATGGAGAATCCCAAAAAGATTAAGATTGCATGTAAAAATTTGAAGGGTCACACATCATTATGGTGGGATCATGTGTAGACTGAAAAACAAAGGAAAGGTAAGGATAAAATTAAGTCATGGGAATGAATGGTGACTAAATTAAAAGCTAAATTATTGCATGTAGATTATCATATGATTTGTTTAAGAAGATGCAAATGCTGAAATAAAAGGAGATGAATGCTAAATAATAGACTGGGGAATTTTAAAGTTTCACTATAAGAGGTAGACACGTGGAAGATGATCAAGATAAGGTAGCCAGGGGTAGATACTAAAATCTAATTTATATAACATCTCAGTTTTGTACACTTGACAAATGCCTATCAAATCTCTAGCCTTCAGATCTAGACCTCCTTGTTGTCAAAAGGCTTGCATTTGCATTCTCAATGTGCCTTTATCTTATGGTTCAACCCTATCATTTATGATAACCTAGATCTCTTGTATTGTACAAAAAGATTAAAGCCTAATAGATATCCTTCACTTCCAGTTTCAAATCCTCAGTAGCTTCCTAGCTTGCCATACACTTGTCCCACATAGGGATACTTCCATGAATGCAAGTGTCCAGATTCTTATAAAGTGTCTAGTCTTCAAAAGTCATCTAATTTTCAAATCTTTTGAATCCTATGGGTCCACCCATTTTTATTATTGAACCCTACCATGATATATTTTCAAAAGGTGTGGTGTAAATAAAAATATAATCCTACTTATTATTCATCTAATAAATACCAATCAAGACCCATTTAAGCTCAATCCACCAATTACACAACTGAGTTCTACTACTCTATTCTTCATTATTTTCATATTAGTCATAGGAGAAATCATACTAAAAATTTGAATCGCTCAAATAACAACCCATGATTATTATTTTTAAAGTTACAAACTAGATCAATGCATGCCTTTGCATATAGTATATTGCACCCTTACGTACATGTACATAAAAAACTAGGGGAGTACTACATAAGTCTAAGGCCTTCCTTAAAGTATTGGCTATGTAGGTAACTCTCTTGACAAAGGGGTCCTTGAGGTCATCTCGACACCTTGAGTCCATTAACCCATTTTTGTCAAGGTACAAAGACCTAAGGTGAAGAGATAGGGTTTGATCCATATATAGTTATCGATAGCCTGTGCATGTGAATAAAAAACATCAATAGAAAGATGACAGAAAACCCAAAAGACTCCATGTGGTCACTTCATAATATAACTAGTATTTCATACATAAAATTATGTATAGATCAGGATGGAAAAATCGATGCAAGTGTCCATAGGTCGATAAAGTGTCTAGACCTCTAGAAGCAATATTTACAGAATCTAATGATTGGATCCTAATTTTACACCTACCTGTTTCCACCTTTGTACTTCAAATATCTACCTATGCATTTTTAGATAAGCTAAGTATTTTCTCTTCATGTTTAAGCAATCAAATAACTATTTTGAGTCTACTTTTTATATTTAGCATAACTCAACACTTAAATTCAAAATATTCATTTATCCAAGTTTCCAATTAATTGGCCTGCTATAGAATAATTTTATCCATCCTTGTGCATATGCTATTCTACACTATTAACCCTTAACACCACATCCAAAAAGTGTTAAATATTTGTTGAACCCGACCACTATGTATTCTCATGTAACTCCTAGGTTGTTTTAGGGTTTTCAATCTTCTAGGGTTTATGATTTCAATAATTTGTAGATCTAAAAATTTCAATTTCCTTTGGCACCTTTATTTACATTTATTAAAAATGGAAAATGTTAAGAATGATTGTTTAGAAATGGAAGATAAATAAGCCTTAGTCAATCATTTTAATACAAATAAATAGTTGATTAATGCATACTTACATGTTATCCAAAAATAAATCAAGAACCATGATAAGGCTAGTGCATCCACATCCAATAATGGTGAACCCTTAGATGGAACAAATCTTGTTACATCTTCCATGGGAACAATTAACACTTCAACCCCATTATTGATTTTAATGCCTACATCAACACAAGTGGTGATTTCATCCCCTTTGGTGGCTTATCAAATCTCAAACATTAATCCCAATGGGTCTACAATGCAAACCCTTCTCCAAATTATAAAATCATTGGAAGCTAAGGTTACCAACATTGAATAAAATGTTCTAAGATCAAATCATGTTATTGATTCAAAAAATGTATTAAATAATCCCATATCACCTGAGATATCTTTTCACCCTTTT
This sequence comes from Torreya grandis, assembly GCA_037957365.1. Lineage (NCBI taxonomy): Eukaryota > Viridiplantae > Streptophyta > Pinopsida > Cupressales > Taxaceae > Torreya > Torreya grandis. The sequence goes on along the minus strand of JARHVA010000231.1, from coordinate 171,849 downwards.
CCATCTGGTTTTGTTGTACCAAGTTTACATTTTATGATGGCAAAGGTGATCTTGAACAACATCTTTGATCTTTCTATACAACATGCCTTGATTATGTTTCAAATGATAAAATTTTGACCAAATTATTTCCAAAAAGCCTAAAGGAATATGATTTAAGATGGGTTTATGATTTACCAATCCAATCGGTGAAAGAATTCAAACCCTTAACAAATAAGTTTCTATCAGATTTCTCCATCAAAATCACTAAAAAGATGTCATATGCACAAATTGCTAAGATCAAACAAGGAACCAATGAATCTATCAATGAATATGTTTTGAGATACAAAACAATGTTGGCTAAAATGACAAATCCAATGGTATATAAAGAGCTCCAAGACATCTGTAATCAGTGTTTGCTTTTCTTATTACATGAGTCCATTATTTTTATTAACTTTAAATATTTTTATGACTTATGCCATATTTTTCGAGATCATAAAATGAAACTTGTTTCCTTGAACAAGCTTAAGTATGTAGCAAACAAACCGACTACATCTTCTACTGAGTTTCATATCAAACCAAGATATAAGGTTAAACCTATAAAACCTAAAATATAAACAACCATAATCGTTAATGCAATGCCACAACAACCTAATTGGATCATCTTATCCAATGATCCTAAGAGATAATGTACACAATTACATGAGTCTCCAACTTTGATACTTAAGAATCTTGTGGAGTGTCATCTCATTTCTCTTTCTCTTCCCATAGAGTTTGATATGAGTTGAACTCTACCAAAGGATATGATGATAATGTATATGGTGACTACCACTAAGGTCATGAACATCCTAAAAATAGATGTTATACATTGAAACATAAGATCCAAGATATTCTTGATAACCAACAGATTACCTTTGATAATCCTCTAACTAATTTAGGTTCACAACTTAGTGATCATCAAAACCAGAATACATTTAATAATCCATTGTAAGAACATTCTATAGCTCCATGAATCTGAATGGAACCACTAGTATTTGGCAGGGGGTACACATGGTACTTAAGCAAACACCTATAAGGCTAAAAGGCTCAGGGCTTCTATAGGATACTAGAGATCTATATAGGCTATCCAGTTTGTCGGATTTCACCAAGCTATAGAAAGACTCATAAAATAAGTTAGGTCTAGTGTGATCAAGCACACAAAGGATGTAGGTATCTCTAACAGGTATAACCTCAGAAAAGTGAGCAGTTAAAACTAGAAATCTACTTGCATACAAATTGTGAAAATGATAATGCTGAATTAAGAGAACTATCAAATGATGCATAAGCTTAAGAGAGAGTAAAGTTCAGTCCAAATGAAAGAAATTTCAAGAATCAAATACATTTTAAAGAAAGGGTTCAAGATAACGCCTAATCTAAGCCTAAGCTAATTCTTTGTTCTTAACACTATTATTTCTTAATAATGCAACTTTTTAGTTTAGCAAAGAGGAGATTGTTTTATGCAAATGTATAGAATATGATTTGATAAAATAGGATTCTACTATGCAATGAGAGATGTTTCTAAATAAATCATATCATATAATGGAAAACATTTTCAATCAATGAAAGATATTCTTAACCACATACAAATGTGAAATCTTCAGAAACTAACCTAGATAATGCCTTAAACAAACTAAATCACTAAAACAATGAAAACCTAACAATTACACTACTGAAAAAAAATGGGAATTTAACTTTGCATAGAAAATTACCCTCATATCAATCTTAAAATTTTTGTGCAGATGTTTTACCAACCAAGAATCCAAGCTAGGAAGCAATGCTGGAGGAAGACCAAGCTGTGTGTGAGTTGAGTCCAAACTTGGAGCTAAAAGCAATGGAGGAGGTGAAGGAGAAGATGCCAACTGCGAGAGAGCTAATGTATAGAGAAAAATAATAGGTGAAATGGAGATTGAGGAATCTAGGAGAAACCAACAATCTTTAGGAACAATATAGAGATAAATTTGAATCACCAAAATGAATTGTAGAGCAATAGGGCATCCCCTGTCACAATGAAAGCTAAATATGCCAAGAATGAACCAAGTGAGATTAAAGATGGAACCAAAGCTTTGAGAGTGATGATAAAGAGATAATGTCAAAGAAAAAATTTAGGAGAGAGAGAAAAATGAATGATAGATCATCATATATGGCAACCCTAATTTGATAAAAGCTAAAAAATGCACGTTTCTAGCCATTTGAACCAAATAGGGGCCTTTTTTTGTGTTATGCTTGGGCTACAACCTAAGTCATGGATTTGGTGAAGGAAACATGTAGCTTAGGCCATGAGTTTCCTCACTAATCAATGGATTGGGTCAAAATCTCACCCCGAGTGGTCAATGAGCTTCCAAAAGGGTCCCCAAGAGGCATCTGGAAGGCCTGTCAATGAGCAAAAGGGTCAATGAGGTGCCAGGGATGTCTAGGGGATAGATATATGATGAAAAAAGGGTCAATGCAAGTTTAAAATGTCTCAAATTAGGATAAATAGGGTTGGTAGTCTGTACGTGAGCTGATGTGTAATCATAGGGAGGAGTAAGGTCATAGGAAGTATGATTAAATATGCCCCCAAGGTACAAGTAGTCAATGTTTAAATGAACAAAGAGTGCTATGTAGTACCTAAGAGCCATACAAAAACAAAGGAAAGTAAGAAATGAAAATATAAAAAATAACATTACCTACACTTACTATATTAAGATGGTGGTGGAAGAGGTTGATGATGCAATCCATGGGCAAGAGTGCAAGTGCTACATAATCCAAATCTAACTCTAGATTTTACACAGAAGGGACATAAGTGATATTAAATCAAATCATACAATCCATAATGATATTAACTAGGGAATCAACCCTAGTGTTCTCCCTCTGAGGCATATGGGTGACCTGAACATCCTTGAAGGAGGAGAGCAAATCATGCACCACCTTGAAGAGGGGGAGAAACTCAGAGCTAAGGATGGCCCAGGCACCAATGAGTTAAGACATGGCCAAGAGTGAGTTAGAAAATAATTGAACATATCATGTGCCTAACCCACATGCATTAATCAAGGTGACAATGATTGTGTGATACTCAATGGAATTATTCATCTCAATGGTAAGGACGAAACCAACTGTATCAAGCTCATGTCCCCATAGATCATTAATGACCAAAGATATAGTAGCAGGTCCTGGGTTGCCTTGACTACCACCATATGTGTGGATCACCATTGATAGATGTATCATGATGGGGGTCAAGGATATAGGATTAACAACCATAGGACTACCTCAAAGTGAGGGAGGGTAAGTGAACTGCACAGGGCAGTTAGAGAATGAAACCAAGCTGTAATCATAATAATAGACCAACATCAACCATGGGAAGAGGTGATAAGGGAAGGTGATAGGAAGTTCATAGAAGATAAAGACCAGTTAGTGTAGACTAGATCTATTCTTGAACCACTATAATTAGTAATCAACACCACCTACAAGAACCATAGTGAAAGAGAGAAAAGGGAGTTAGAACAAATCAACTATAGAGTTGTAGAGGAATGACTAACTAAAAGAAGCACAATAAGCAACTTCTATCCCTGGGTGCCCATGAGACGAGGCACCGACCTAAGAGGTTAATAGGGACCTAAAAGGGGTCTTGGGGACCAAAAGGGATGAGAATAGGCTTAAGGAGGCCTTGAATTAAAAAAAAAGGTTGTAATTATGCTCAAAATAGGCCAAAACTCCTTAGATAGAGGTTTCATGGTCTGACATGTAATGGAGGGTGCAAAACCCAAAAAGGGGCCCACTAAAAGCAAAAAAGAGAAAAAAGGGTGAAAAAGAAGTCATTTTCAAATTCATTTTTACTTTGAGAGACTCTGAGGAGAGAAAAACCACCATTAAAGCCCAAGTGAAGCATATGAAGATGTGGGGAGCACACCATAGGCACAAACGATGGTCTAGGTAAGTCCTCTGAACAAAACTTTATCAGTTTTTTTTTAGTTTTGGGATTTAGGAGGCTCAAAGGGAATTTTTATGACCAAATGATTTAGTAGATGAATATTTTAGACTAACCAGTCAAAATGACCAAGAATAAAAGAGGAAAATTATGGGCTAAGTGGGAGGCCAAACAGAGGCCCAAGGAGAGAGATTTGGGAAGCCCTAGGGCTTCCCAAGGGGTCATGACCTAGGTCATAACCTAAATGGGAAAACACATGGCCTGGGCCACTACCAGGCCATGGAGGCCATGGCTTGGCCCACTATTATGCCATGGTTTTGACTAGAAATCCATAGCTTGGGCCAAAAATGGCCTAGATTAGGCTCTAAGGAGTCTAGGAGAGCTTAGAGAAAGATGAAAGAGACTGGGAGGAGGGGAGAAATATAAATAGTTTGAACAACTTGTTTTTAATTGGATTTATCCATTTCATGATTAGTACCACTAATCCATTTGCCTATTTCTTGGTTTTACAGACATGTGGAGAAGTTAGTGTACCAGAGGAAGGAGATTCATCACAAGCAAGTAGCCAGCATAGAGAGAGACCCTATGAGGTAAACAACTGAGAGAGAGTTCCATCATAGTTGGTTGAGGAGGCTAATGCTCAACTTATAGAAGACTAGGATCACCTATAGAGTGTAGAGCTATGGACACTGGTGCATGTACCATCATTGCATTATTCTAAAGATTTGGTAAACACATTAGTAACCACATGGGTACTTGAGAGGCATGTGTTCTAGTTTGGGCCTGAACTAAAGGCCATCTTGAGCATTGAGGATATTTACTAGCTCTATGAGGTAGAGCCTATAGGGAGGTAAATAGAGCTACTACAGGTGTAGGACACAATTGTAATCGAGATCTATTTAGTGGGACCCCATTGAGAGTAGGACAACCATGGAGTACTTATCACATAGTTTTCACAAGGGGTTATACCACTATAGATAGTGATAACGGGGACTATGGTTGGGAGGCTCTATATCAACTAGAGTATGGAGAGGTTACCACTATCTTGGACAAGAGTTGTCCAAATAGTAGAGGAAGGATAGAGGTATGCCAAGGGATAATACATCATGGGAGGACTATACCAATAGCTAGATCATGTTCGACATACAAGGGAAAGAAGATTTACATTTCTTAGATTACTTCTATCCTAGGCTTATGAGAGACTCCCATTGACACAACTAAGGACACCATGGGGTAGAGAGGTATACCCTATGATAGAGGAGGGTGATGCATGGGATGCATAGTTCGCAAACAAGGTTGGGCCTATGAGAACCACCTTAGATCAAGATGTAGTGGATATCTATGTTTGAAATCCATATAGATACATGGTGTGGTTAGAGGATGTTAGAGTGGATATCTATGTGGGATAAGAGGAGTTCTAAGGTCCACAAGGGCCATACTATCATTTAGGAAGATAGGATTTAGTGGCATGAGAGAGATGAGCATAACCTAGGGTAGCAGGGTATGAGCATAGAGGTCAATCAAGATAAAGAAAGGGGGGTAGTGATGGAGAGAGGCATCTATGATGAAGGCCATTACCACTAGGAGGAGTATGACCTATTAGAGGGTCATAGAAGCCATCATCATGACTAGGTAAGAAAAGTGTATTTTTTAGATAATACTTGTCTTTAGTACTCATCCTTTAGTGAGAGGCAATATGTGACTAACATATTTTATCTATGTATGTGTGTAGGATACTAGCCTAGCTGGATTGGGCCTTAGGCGGACCTACTAATGAGGGAGCTATTACCTAATATGGTGGTAACACCAATCATGGAAAGGGTGCCATACCTATCAATGGGGGCAAAGCTACATACTTGATTTTGGTGGGTAGGTGCATAATCATCACTTGAGCTAGTGATAATGTGTCACCAAATACCATGGCTAGAAGTGATGTTAGCATGGCATGAGGCAACCATGACATGGCATGAGACAACTACAACATGGGTTGAGGCACAACTAGTTAGAGGGGATGCCAAGATCGATCGACTAAGGGTTGAGATATTTCGAGAGTAGGCTAGAGGAGTGGAGGCACCTGAAGAGAGGGAAGATTGGTTGGCTACCTTGGAGGAGACTGTGGCTTGACTAGTTGAGAGGTAGAGATCAAGATCTCCACCTGGAGTATAAATACCATAGATAGATCCTAATCATAGGCTGACTGGGAGGAATCATATATGTAGCCATTAATGTGATAGTTTTGGGGACTATGAGCCCAATATTAGAGAAATCCATGTGTTGTACTTGGAATTTTTTTTGCAATATATATGCAATAATTTCTCATTATCAACACGTGTATATGATTTTGTGTGTGATTTGTATGCTTCATCTAATATAGACTACTAGATACATGTGATTAGATAGTAGGAATTACTAATAGAGAACCCATGTTCACACACATATATAAGAAACATGGAGGTTATTAATGCAAGAAGAGGGGAAAGGTCCACCCTACCACCATAGGTGGTTTTCCTGGAGGGCCACGTAGGCCCTAGACATGAAATTTATTAAGGTAGAACCCATTGATCAAGTGTTGTAGGGGCTCTCCTTTAAGATTCAAGAGATGATAGGCTCCATTCTATAATGAGGTAGTGATAATGACAGGTCCAAACCACTTGTGCATGAGTTTTTACTTCTTGTGATGCTCCTTGTCAAAGATGAAGACCATATCACCTACATTGAATGGGTTCAAGCACACCAATTTATCAAATTGGTATCATTGATAGCATTGGTAAGCATGGTTATGCTCAAGAGAATTAATGTGGAGTTCATCTAATTACTCTAGCTCAATTAGGTGATCGACCCATTCTTATTCATCAGATAATGATCCAAACATATTAACCTACAATGAAGGGATTAAGACCTCTAGAGGAATAACAATCATAGACCCATATATGAGCACATATGGGGTTGCCCTCATGTCCATCTAAAAACTAGTCTGTTAGGCCCAAAGGGTAGGATAGAGCATGAGGTGCCAATTCATGCTTGGACTGGGCAACAGTGTGGAGGAGCATCTTCTTCAAAGTCTTGCTTGAAGATTCAACTTGAGCATTTCCCTGGGGGTAATGGGTAGAGGAGAAACAAAGCTTTAATTTAAAGTGTCAGTGAGCTCATGCATATCAGGGTTTAGAAGCCTATGCTATTGTTGGCCACAATCACATTAGGGACTTTAAACCTACAAATGAGTTGGTTTAGGACAAACTTGGCCACAATCTTCTTACACATGCCACTAAGGGGCTTGGTCTCAACCCACTTTGTGAAATAGTTAGTGGCAGTGATGAACCAACAATGGCCATCAAAAGAGGTGGGTTTGACTCACCAATGAAGTTGAGGTCCCAAATTGAGAAAGGCCAAGGGATTGAAACAAATGTAAGAGGATTTTTAGGGGCATTAATAACATCCTTAGTGAATTGATACATCTTGCATTTATTGGTATATTGGATGACATCCTTGACAAGAGTAGGCCAATAATAACCCATCTTGAAAATATGTTGAGCGATGGTTTGCCCTCCTTGGTGGCCACCATAAACACTCTTGTGAGGCTTATCTAACATGAGATAGATGTCCTTAGGGTATAGGCAATGTATCAACATGCCATGCAGACCTCTCTTAAACAAGACATTGCCTAAAATAATGTAGAGAGTGATGAGATTGCATATTCAATAGCATTCTTACAAAGAATCATTGATGGGATAATATTGATCTTAAGGTAATGAAAAATGTCTTGGTACTAATCACACTCGATAAACTAAATCTGATCAATTGAGTAGACCATCTCATTAGGGAAGGCATCATCAACCAATTCTATGCTACGATTGGGTAGTGGGCATTCAACAAGTTTCTTGGCTATAGCTAAACCCTTAGTGGACTTTTGGTTAATAATGTAGAGGTATAAATCTTGAATAAACATGATCCACCTTGTAGTTCAGCTGATAAGATGTGTCTTGCCAATCAAATAAAAAAGTGGATCAGATTTGATAACCACATTAGTTGTTTGAGACAACATGTAGTGTCATAACTTCTTAGTGGCAAAGATGAGGGAGAGGCATTACCTCTTAATAGTAAAGTAGTTGAGCTCAGGGCCAACTAGCATGCAAGAGATGTAGTAAACAACTCTCTCTCTCTCTACCAATGTCATATTTTTGACATAACATGCCTTTAATTGAAAAATCAATCAAAAAGGTATACAAGATGAACTCATGACCCTCTATGGGTGCCATCAGGATGGGAGGGTTATGAAGCATGCACTTCATTTACTCAAAAGACACCTGGACCTCAGGAGACCATAAGAACATGGTGTTATTACATAAGAAACATGTGAGGGGTATGGATTTATGTGCATACTCCTTAAGGAAATGTCTAAGAAAATTGAGTTTTATGAGGAAAGATTGCAATTGCATGAGATTATGCGGGGGAGGCATCTCAAATATTGCTTTGATATTCTTGGGATCCACCTCAATGCCTTGTTACAAGATAAGGAAGCCAAAAAGTTTTCCAATGAAGATGTTGAAGATACACTTCTTAGGGTTAAGGATGATGTGATACTCCTTAATACATTTAAATATGATCTTGCGATCTCTCACATGATCATCCTACTTGTGGGATTTACTAAGAAGGTCATTGACATAACACTCCATAATCTTATGGATGAGATCATGAAAAATGTGGGTCATGGCACATTGATATGTGGACCCAACATTATTTAGAGAAAAAAAATGATGGCATAATAAAAGGTACGCCATGGGTTAGTGAATGTCATGTTATGCTGGTCTTCGAGTGTAATCCAAATTTGGTTTTATCCTGAGAATCCATCCATGAGGGACATGATTTTGAAACCAGCTATGGAGTCCACAATTTGATCTATCAAATGAGTGGGAAAATTATCCTTTGGACAAGCCAAATTGAGATCTTAAAATTTGATGTAGATGTGAATGGATCCATTCTTCTTGAGAACATGGATGATGTTGGCAACCCACCATAGGTAGTCAATGGTGGTGATGATACTGACTTAGATGAGATTTTTAATTTCAACCTTGACTAACCGAGAGACTTTAACCACCATTGGTAATTGATTATGGTGAATGGGATGGGCCCCATTAACCATAATGAGATTATAGATAATGAATTGGGATCCATACCCTTTATATCAACATATTCCCAAGTGAATACATCTAAAAATTCTCACAAAAAGGTGACTAAGACATCCCATTCCTTTGGAGCAAGGCTAACATTGATCTTAATGATATTTGACCTTGTAGAGGTACCAAGGTTGACATCCAAATATCCTTTAACATCCATAAAATTACCCTCCTTGAAACACTCAGGTGTTGTAGGGATCGATTGGTATAAATACTTAGGCTCAATCATCATGACATGCACTGTGGGGATGTTAGGGGTTGGGCCATTAGAAAGAGAAATATCTAAAGCTAACTAGTCAATGGGATAATAATGATTATTTAAAGATTTCATGAGCTTGACATATTCCTTTATCTCCTTACATAGGTTTCATGCTATAACATGAATGAAATGACACTCAAGATCAAACTTAGCCACTCTAGAGCCTATGTGGGAGACGCATTGAGAGAGATGATACTTCAATGAGAGAAGCATGATGCAAGGGGAAACTCAACATTTGAGGAGATGTATTGAAAGAGATATTAGATAATGAAAGAGGCATCTTGGCATTGTGGAGATGGAGATGGAGATGGAGTTCGTCGACATGTGCCAAACTTTGAAGGAGTGAACATTGATTGATACTCAACTGGATCACAATGTTAATCCTTGAGAAAGTGAGACTTATAAGTAGGGGGAATGTGGGAGTATATATATCCCTATGAGGAGATAGATAAAGCCTCACTTGAGGTCTTTATCTTTATGTAAAATGATGCCCAAGGATCTGGGTCAGCCTCCATGGTGTGAACCTCACCTTTGTACACAAAATGGACCATGAAAAACATGGTTGACATGATGGTTTACATGGTAGAAGTCTAGAGATGGAAAAAAATCATATTGTATGAGATATCCAAGTCCAACAAACAAAACTCCATCTTGACTATCTTGGGGTCAAACTTGACCTAGAGCTTCACATTTCCCACTGGCACAATTGTGTCATTATTGAAACCAACATAGTTGTGGTGAGAATCAGAGAGCTTCTTTCAACTAATCCCAACCTCATTGAACACATGTAGGGGCATGATATTCAATGCATCTCCTTAATCAATGATGCACATCTTGACATGACAATCATCGACAAAGGTCTCAATGTAGAGAGGGAATCGAGCCCTCTTTGCAAGAATGAAATCATTTGGCAAAGAGGCAAGGTCAAAAGATAATGTGGGAGGATGAAGGTGATCAAAAATGTTAGAGTTGAACAAAACTTAAACATCATCTCTCAACGGGCCCTCATGAGAGAGACCAAGCTCATCAAAGATGAGGCCCCTATACTTAGGGAAAAAGAGAATGCCCTAAATGGAGATCCTAGTTGAGAGGCCCTGTAACTCCTTAATGATAGAGGAAGGATGCTATCAAGCCTCAAGAGGGATGTTACACTAAAATTTAAATATGAATTTGAGGTTCCCTGCCCCTACGGGTTGGGTAGGAGGCCCAACACCACTAGTATCTCTGATGGGGTTGGTGACCCAACCTGAGTGCATGTTAACAAAGCACTCATACCTGATAGAGGCTATGTCAATAACAGTAATGACTTTGCTAATATTGCACTTGGATTTCCCTCTCGGATCAACTTGGGAAGATGAGTTAGAAGAGGCAGAAGAGCAAGAAGGGGAATGATGGGCATGTTATCACCAAATCTTACACCCTAAAAGAGGGTGTTCAAACCTCTTCTAGATTTGGGCAACATGGGAACACTTTCAAGTATGTGGGTGTACCTATAGTGGAAGTGAGCCTCTATATTTAAGGGCTAGCTCCCTGAATGTATCTTGAAATGATTATCACCTAAACTAGTGCTTACTTGTGGGAAAAGAGTATAAACATGAGAGGATAAGAGAAGCTATGATAGAATATTATCATTTTCACACGTAGAAAAATGTTTATGAACTCAAAACCAAACTTGAATTTATTGTTCAAAGGAAAAATACCATGTCATTATAGTAGGGCTTTGCCATACATGGAGTGGAATCTCTTTCAATAGCCAAAATTGTTTCTACTTATAGAATTTTAGAGAGAAGTGAAACAAAGATAAGTTCAAGCATCATAATGACACATGTCAAGGCATGAAAGCTAGTTACATTAAATGAGAATAGAGTGTGACATAGACCATGAATGTCTCCTTGGACAAGTGTCCATATAAACTATGACAAACTCTCCAAAAAGACAGAGACTCTTCAACTAGCCTTTATGAAACTGCCTTCATTATGGATCATCAATTGAGCATTTGAAACTAGACTAAGGAGAGCTGACACATATACACTATTTTTGGGAGGTTGAAAAAATGCTATGATAGTCATCAAATGTTATCTTAACCACTATATATCTTTTAGACACTTGTTCACCATCTGCAATCATTCATTGATCTTTTAGGCCTCATTCTTCACATTTGTCATCTCATAAACATGACTGTCACTTCTTATCTTCAATATCTATCTAATACTACCTGTGATGGATGGTGTAGCATGGATTTTTCCATACCCAACTATTATATTAGATTTATTGGGACTGTAATTTTTATGAGGTATTCTTTATTGAGATTTAATGGTGACATAAATTTGAAGTACTTGCTCTGTCACCCCAAATCATATTTTGACCTCATGTTTATGCATTTGTGTGCTTGGGTCCATAAAATATTTTGTTCTGACCTATCTATCCATGTGTTATCTCCTTTCCATGCTGCTTATTTAATTTCAAAATATGACCATTGGTGCTTATGACACATGTCTTCATCTCATGCCCCTTGGAACCTAATCAAATTTACTTCATCGGTCTCCTTAGAAGTCTCCTAGCCTTAACTTTCGATGCAACCATTGATCTTTGCATTACATTCAATATTTTAACACTTGGAAAACCTATGTGACTCTTGTGGACCTTGATGCTAGTCTTCATATGATTAAATGCACTTACACCATGTGGCAACCCCATGTGCAATATGGGCCTCTGACTTATTGACCTCATGCACACCATCAATCTAATTTTGCATGATTGAACGTGTACCATAAATACTTGATCTATGTGATCAAATTCACACCATTTATCTTCATTTAAATAATATGATCAAACATGGGCTGTTGATATGTTGTCAATTAATCGTGATCATTACACTAGTACCATCACTTTCATTCTCTAGATCCTCTGACCTTTTAACTTCATACTTGCCATTGATCTTTGATCGCATAATTTAATGTGTACCATCAATCCTTTATCTTAACTCATTGAGAAAGGATTTTACACTTGTAATTTGGAAGGCTTATGAACTCGATGGTTATATTTATTTGGATCCAAATGACTAATTCTTGTGACTTTAATTTGATGTTCCCTGCTCTAGCCTTATGATTCATTTTGGACATCCTCATCTTCTTTGAATGATCTCTTTCAACCATGAAGTGATTAAAACTAGGAAATTTATATTTTTTAACATTATTATATTATCTATATCACCTGTAGGTGCTCATTCATAGTGGACAACTCACTCAGCTAACTAGTTTCATGTGTCTAGAAGGGCAGTGAAGGAACATAATGGTTTTGGACATGTTTCTTGATTTTTAGTTATTACCTACAAATTTTTTAGTTATAAATTAACATTTATGATATGTATTGACATATTGGATGATGAATATGAGTTTGGAACACATGGACACAACTCCAAACCATGCCACTTTCATATATAACTCTAAAATGACCCCTAAATGACTCAAAATGACACAAGGACTTAATCAGACCATGACCAAGGCTAAAAACATATGAAATAATATAAAATGGACTATGAAACACCCTATGACATTATAATACACCCATATATAAGTTTTTGACTATATGAGGTTGACCCATTCTTGACTTGTGGTCAAGAATGGTCAACATTTTTGATGATTTCCTGGTGGTGGTATGCTTGCTATACTATGACCAGTTGCCTAATCCTATCCATTAGGCCATGGAGTCACCTGTATACCTAATTTGACACAAAAATTGACTTTGACATCACACAAAACCAAAATAAATACACACAATACAAGACACTAAAAAAACACACATGTGTTTAACTAGAACACTTATGGAACACAACACAACTGAAAGAAAAGTCACACCTAACCTAATATTTACAAGACTAACCTTAAATTACTTAATATAAAGATTTCAAATGTATCCCATTCATAGGGATAGGTATCTATTCTCCATTTATCCTTACTAATTAGAAATATTTACTTTATTTTCACTTGATGATGACATATGGTCCATTCCATAAAGTGTCAAATTTTGTATGTCTCCCTAGTTTTGCTCTATCTTCATCCTATTTCAACATTATGTCACCTTATTGAAATGTTCTTGGAGTTTCCTTCTTGTAAAAACACCTCTTCATTAGTATTTTCTGATGTTCCATAGTCTAATGAGATTTATCTCTAGTATCTTGCAACTCCATTAATTCTACTAACCTTACCTCCATTAGAGTGTTCTCAAGTAAATCTAATTGATGTGCCAACTCTAAATTAGGCATATCTTGTGATATAGATAGACTAAAATCCATTCCAAAGATAATAACAAAAGGATAATTCCCTATTGACCTCTTGGGAGTTATCTTATTAGCCCATAAGGCTATATTCAATTTGGTGTGCCAAGTACTTTGATTATATTCCAAATTTTTCTTGATGATTATAATCAGATTCTTGTTAGTAGACTTAGCCAACCCATTACTTTGAGGGTAATAATTGTATGAGGTGCTCAAGTATATGCCATTACTATTTTCCCAATCAACTATCATAACACCCATAAAATCAAGTGCATTGTTTGAAATAATGGTAAAAGGGGTACCAAACCTTGTTATGACACTCTCATATAACTCTAAGATAGAATTATCATTAGCTTATTTTAGTACCACCACTTATACCCACCTTATAAATTAGTCAGTTACTATGAGTATCTATTTGTGACCAATACTTGATGGGGGGTTTATCATGCTAATGAAATCAAGACCCCATTGTATGAAAGGTTGATCTACTTGGATAGGCTTTAAAGGAAGGGTTGCAAGCTTCTATTTTCCTATAAAAAAAGCACATTGTACACACCTTTTTACCCAATCATAATAGTCATTAAATAGGTTAGGCCAATAATATCCTACCCTCATGATCTTGTAGCTATGCTTCTTGGAGAAAAATGACCTTCTGCTGTCCCATCATGGAATTTCTCAAGCAACACTCCAAACTAATTATTATTAATGCATCTCAATAGCACACCATTAGTGTCTTTTATAAAAATCACACCATTTACAAGACAAAATGGAATAGCTTATAATATAAAGTATCTCCTTTGTGATCTATTCATACCATTAAGATACTCACCACTTTGAATAAATCTGATAACATATAATATCCAACTTTGTAGAGGCAAAGAACCAACTAGCTGGGAGCAATCATGGTTGACTAGAGCCTCTTCCTTTGACTCATGGAGATCTAAAGATAGATGTTCACAAAGGAATTTAACCCTTATCAACTTTGTCACTTTGATATCAACATCATATTCCATCACCTTAGTAATGCATCCTACCCTCTTTTCACATAGGTCTTTACTCAAGAGAAACTCTTTGATACTAGGATGAGAAACCATAACACGAACCTTGTTGTTTGAAACCATATACCTAAACTTATTTAGTTCTCTTACAACAACAAGATTTTTTTTTCCACAAAGATATACTTGAATTCATAATCTTCTAAACCTTTAATAAAGAATGCAATTGGTTTCTCTACACCTTCATCATTCTTTTGCATTAGCATGACTGAGATAGTATCACGGTTAGCAAATGAATAAAAAATGAAATATTTATCAAAATTAGGGTTCATAAGAGTAGGATCTTGATAAATTTATTTCTTAATGAATTCAAAATTTATCTTACATTCCTTAGTCCAATAAAAGACTTGATTCTTTTTGAGCATGGCTGTGATAGGTTCCACCAAAGATACAAAACCAAGTATAAATGTCCTCACTAGAAGAGAAAAACATTGAGAACCTAAATCCACCTACAAAATCTGCTCCATTGAGGGTAAAAGATAGTGATCCTCTAGTGACACTCTATTAAGATCTCTAAAGTCCACATAAAGTCTTATCTCCTTATTCTTATTTCTAATAAGTATAAGGTTAGCCACCCATGTTGAATGTTTGATAAGAAGATAATTTCAGATTCAATGAGTTTGGTAAGCTCCATCCTCATGAATTATTCAACCTTGGGGTTGATGGGCCTTTGTTTTTGCCTAACTGGTTTAACTATAGGTTCAAATTCAATGGTATGGTGTGCTAAGCTAGGATCAAATCCTATTAGGTATTTATACTCCCAATCAAAGATGTCATGAAAATTTCTACACAAATCAATGAATGCTTGCTTCTCTAATGTAGAACATACTTTGCCTAATTTAAGAATTTGGTCTTTGAAAATCAAGACTCTTTTATAGGTCTCCTATTTTGTAGACATAATAAAATTTTCCTTCTTATTTTGATCATTTTCATTTAATATATACTCTAAGGTCACCAAGACCTTAGGTATCTTATTTGTTCTTAGTTGCACAATCTAATTGTCAAATTGTTCTTGAAGTCTCTTTTGATTCCTTGAGGAAAACTCAACCTCAATTTTTAAGAAGTATGCAATGTGTTTGTCACTATAAAACAATTGAAAAGAAACCTCATTATTAGGTATGGAAGGTATTATAATGATATTAATGTGAGATTTATTTCCCTTCTCTTTTATGATGGTTGGTGTATCAAACTAAGCTCTTATGGCAGCTAGTCTATCAACATGATTATCCTACTCCCTTATAACTGATTAGATATTGAATGCATTGAAGTTTATAAGAAATCCCATACTATATGTTTATATGATTTGAGAAAAGTGTTTTTTTCAACAACCATATTCCTAACTTGATGCGTAACCAATTCACTATCTCTATATATTTTCAAGTTCTTGATTCCTTTTTTCTCTGCCCATCGAAGGGCCTGAATCAAACCTTCATACTCAGCCACATTGCAAGTGCAACTAAAATAGAACCTATATGAAGCATAGTATTTTTGTTTGGATGGGGAGACCAACATGAGACTATCTCATACACCAATTATACTTCTTGATCCATCAAAAAACATTATCCAAATCTCATCATCCTTACCTCCTTCCTTGGCAATTAGGGGTATCGATATTCCCTCTTCATGTATACAATACACTCCTAAATCAGTTTCATTCATGAAATCATGAAGGTCATGCTCATAAGTTTTTGTAACATATTAATAAATAAATAAATCAAAAATTCCTTCAATCTTGGAGGAAGTATCATCATCTATACTAAAATCCTTCTCCTCATGGACAACAAAATTCAAATTAGAACTAGTTTCGATGTAGGGATCAATATGAAACCTTTCAAGAGGTTATGTTATAATGGTCATATTGGTCCCATACCTTATATTAAATGCCAAGAAAGACTAGTAAATTGAGAGATATCCACCTATCTTGTCTATAAAGTGTCTTTAAATACAGATTGCAAAGTGAGTTGGGAGGTCAACAACAACTATGTCTTGAAGTATAGGAAAACTAGGACAATCATGCAAGAAAACCTTCAATTTTTTTATCAGTCCTATTGTTTTTTTAGGTGTACCATATAATTATAGAAATCATTTGATATGAGGATCATATTTTAGTCCCAACTTCTCAGCTACAACTTTGGGCATGATTGAAGTAGAATCTCCACTATCAACTATGTAATTGTGTACCAACTTGTCACCCACAATGAGGGTGAGGTAGAATGGTGGAGCTTTATCAGCTTTAGTAGATGGCTTAATAATGGTTTTGGGGGAAATTTAAAGTAGATCATGACTATGAATTTGATTTAAATATGAGGGGTTAGTGGTAATAGTGGATAATTGCTTTTGTAATAACTCTTTTTGGCCAGGCATGTAGAGGACATCCCACAAAGATATTGATGTTTTGGTAATTTTCAAAGAATACAATATGTTTAGGGAATTAGTAATCACATTTTATTGAAACCTTGGAGACAATTTTTTTTAAAACTTGGGGAATATGAGCACCTTGAGTAGACCTTTCTACATTTTGACTTGACGGAGGTCCAGGTGTGTTTAGGATTGCTTTGCTTGTAGCCATGCTTTGTTGGCTTAGGGGGAGATTAGATGAGCTTATAGGCATGCTGTTGTCACCTAATAAATCATTTATCTTGTCTCTATTATTTTTTCAAATAGAATTTCCTTGATTGGTCACAAAAATGTCCTCAACTACGAAGTTGGTGAAGATCTCTCTTTGAAGATGTCGACCTTCATTTGTCTATATCAAGACTTCATCTTCAACTGATAGAAGAGGACTGAATCCTATTTGAGAAATAAGAGATTTATATCCATTATCATTTGAATCCATAAATTTTCCTTATTTTCAATATTCTCCTTGCACCAAATTTCTATGCACTGGTACCATCTCACTTGTATGAGTGGTAGAATTGGGATTGTACACATTAATATGTCTATTATAGTTAGGCTGCCCTTGACCTCTTCCTCTCCCATATTTTTGTCCATATTACTATTGATAGGGATATGGATTTTGATAAGCATATTGTTGCACCTTGGCTTGCCTAGTTTGAGACTCTATGGCTAGAAATTTTGCCCTCTAATCAACATCATCTTCTACCTTCCTAGGAGCAGTCTTTGGCATTGGGAATTTGAGCCACACTTGGAGTATTAGTAGAAGTATGAAACCATAAGGCATAGAAACCTTAAGAGGTAACCTTAAATCTTGAATGAGACCATTTTTAGCTTTGATGGAAAGTTCATATGATTTAGGAAGAGTGTAACCACCCATAGATTGAAACATGATAGCAATTTTAGTACTAATGGCTTTCCAGTAGGTAGGAAACACAAAACTAGTAGGTGGTCTCATGGGAGGAAGCAATCTATACCAAGTTTTTTGAAACCTCTCATTGAAGTCATGTATTATTTCCCATTGATCTGATGTATGAGAGAGGTATGGTCACTTTCATCTTCAAATCTTGAATTCAACAACACTTCAAAGTCCTTCCATGATGTGATACATCTACTAAGAAAAGTCCTATGCCAATAAAGAGCTTTCCCTCTAATGGACATGGCAAGGAGTCTAATGGAAATGTTCTTTTGAGTGACATTGTAGAAACTATATAAATTTGAGATATCTATAATATGCTCACTAGCTATGACATGACTCTCACCATTGAATGTAGGTACACTCTTTCTGGCATTAGGGTGAATAACATCATATACTTGGAGATGAATTGTATTTTTAGTATTGAAGGAAGGAAAATCATGTTGTATATCCATATTTTATTCAATATATTCAATATATTTAACCTTTTCACTCTCTTCACTTCCTTGGCTAGAAAAATCTTCTTGCTCCTCAAAAGACAGATTAAGATGGGGGTATTGAACTTCAAGAGGAAGTTTAGGTTGGATAAGTGGGTCAATGGGGTTGAGAACTCTTCTAAATGATGACTTAGTGAAAACCATGAAGAATGAGATCAAATATATGACAAAACAATGGCCTTGAACCATATCTTACCTTAAATAGAGTCACAAAATGCTAAGTAGCACACCAATTTGAAGTTGATGTTGTCAAGACTAGCATTCACCTTGACAAGTTGTCTTGAAGATAATGGGTCCCATTAGGCATGGAAAAATTGTTATCACCAAATCTTTCACCCTAAAAAGAGGGTTTTCAATCCTATTCTAGATTAACACTTACAGGTATGTGGGTGTACCTATAGTGGAAGTGAGCCTCTATATTTAAGGGCTAGCTCCCTAAATATATCTTGAAATGATTTTCACCTAAACTAGTGGTTACTTGTGGGAAAAGAGTTATAAGTTTGCATGAAATGAACCTAATCTAAGATGGTGATACACTAAAATTATTTACATATGACTATTTAATTATTACACTAAGAAACAAGGCATATAATCTAGTTTCCAAGTCCTAAAGGATTCTAATATGAACGCTTCAATATGTTAGAATCCTTTAAGACTTAGAAACTAGTTTGTATGCCTTATTTCCTAGTGCAAGAAGTATAATGGTCATATGGAAATAATCTTGGTGTATCACCCTCTTAGAGTAAGTTAATTTAATGTAAACTTCTAACTCTTTTCCCATAAGTAAGTACTAGTTTAGGTTATAAGCATTTCAAGATACATTCAGGGAGCTATCCCTTAAATCTAGAGGTTCACTTCCACTATAGGTACACCCACATACGTGGAAGTGTTCCCATGTTTCCTAAATATAGAAAAGGCTTGAACACCTTCTTCTAGGGTGCAATATTTAGTGATAACAAGGCCTTAGCCTTAGATTTATTCTTATTCTTCTTCTTCTTTTCCTTGTTGTGGTTAGGGAGAGGCTCCTTGAACACATCTAATTTATGGTTGGGTTATGCAAGTGGAGAAATCTAAGGTGGAGGTGAGGCTTGTGCACTAGAATTTTGGGAAGCATAATTTTAATCATCTTGGTCTTTAATTTGATGGAAATTTCAAAACTTGGTAGGGTCATTTGGAAATATCATCCATGGTTTTATAGTACTTGATTCAAAGGTCTTATTTCTAGCTGGCCTCTTATTTAGAGCATTTACCTTAAAATATCCTTATTGTAATTCTTCTCAAGAGGAGAATTAATGACACCATTATTGGTCATGTTTCAGTTATGATCCAGCAAAGAGAATGAATTTGGGGTTGGCATAGGGTACATGCCTACATGTACCTCAAATAATTCAATATTTAAACACTCTTTAACATCTTCATCATATGAGGTGGGCTCACGCTTGAAGAACTCAAGATGAGCCTCTTACCTCAATGCTTGCTTGAATATATCATAAATATGATCATCCAATAAAATTTTTATACATTTATAGATGACTAAATGCCACCTATATACAAAATAAAAGTTTGACTCACCCTTGGCTTGTGCCATGGAGGTAAGTGATTGGATATCGAGGATAAATGGTCTAGAGATATCAAAGTACTGGAGGAATTCATCTAGAAGGAGATAAAAACTATAAAGAGAATCTAAAGGAAAATTATGGAACCCAAAAAGATATTTATCTCATAGGGAATGAGTGAAGAGCTTCAACATTATGCCTTCTTCCTGTTCCTAATCCATACACACCATAATAATTGTCATGGTATACTTTGTGGGACTAACATCCTAAATTTTGTTGAAATTAGGTAGTTCAAGGATAGGAGTAAGAAGGGGAATAATATGCACCTAAGGGGTTAGAGGATTCCTATAGATATACTCATAGGCATGGTTGATAGTAGGTTGGCGATGAGCTTCAAGAGGAGTCTCGTAGAGGCTATGATGTTTCTTATGCCAATAGATGATGCAGGGGCATCCCTTGAGGATTCAAAAATAGTTTCATTTTTATATTAGATTGGTATTATAGGTGTTATGGGTTAGTATAAGTCCTTAGGTGGAGTTATATGGTCTTAAGGAGCATAAAATTCAAATTCTAGTGTTTTCCTCCAAAATCATTATTTGAATTTTTGAATGTTGCCAAGTCATATAAAAGGACTTCTGTGCAAAGTTGTAAAGGTGGAAGATGTGTTAAATTGTTTAAGGGTCTTGAGAAATATAAGAGGGTTATAAAATTTTATTATAATAATTTAATAATGAAAAATAGGTCATATTGTATGAAAATCAAGAATATTACATTGTAACCCACAAGACTTTACGTGGGAAAGTTGGCAAGTAGTTAATACACTTTTGTAGGGAAGCTTTTAAGTCAATTTTAGATAGTAGTTAGTGATTCCATTTGAATTTATACGTTTGGTAGAGGAATAAAAAGTGGAGAAGAATAGATAATGTATTCTTGATAAGACTGATATGAAGATATGATAATGGTTTTTTGTGAAACTCTACTGTATAGACCTTAGTAGAAGGTCTTTTGAAAAATTTGATGACTGCATTATTTGTGAATAAATTCATATGTTGTGATTGTCATAGAGAAAGGAGTTGATAATTGTCTTGTGTGGGATTTAATAGAAACATATAAGAGACCAATACAAGAAAAGTAACCTATAATTAAAGGAGGTAACACAGACCCCATTGATGTGTTTCTTGTTAAATGTTATAGACTAGTATCTTGCAGGATATATGGTCTAATGACATTTAGTAATTATTTTAGATGTTATTTAAGGATTTAAGAATGCATTTATGTGTTAAGGATACTTTATAATTCATCTATTTTGAGAAATGCAGACCTTGTAGAAAGGTGTCAAAGAATAGACCCCTATTTGGTTTCAACATCTTTAATTATTGACTATGTTGTCTAGTTGTGTAATGTCATATGTAGTATTTGAATTTTATGATATTTAAGGGTTAATGAATATTTTTTGAGGGAGATAAATACATATATACTTTAAGAAAACCCTTGCATACATGTATTTGTTGTTAACCCCTATTTATTGTAATAAGGGTTGTGAAATGAAATAGTGAATTGATTTCTTGACAAGACAAGATTAAAGAAATGAGTAGTGGGTAATTGGAACGTGTTTGGAAAGCTTATTTGATTAAATTTAAAGTTAAAAGAACCATAAAAAAACAAGAAAATCCATCTTGACAAATAATTTCAAAAGATTAAATCCTGTTCTTGTAGTAGACAATGATTCATAAAATTATGTGTATATTGAGTGTGTTCTTGCAAACAAGAGACCTTGAATCAATGCTAAGGTGTGTGAGAAGTTTAGGTAAGAAATTTTTATAGTGAGTAAAATTTATTTGAATATTTAGTTGAAATTTAGAGTGTGTGGATTATCTTTAAGAGAATACAGACTATATAATGACATTCTTTGACACAGAAATGTTTTGTGATAGAAGGTTAAGACAGTGAGGTGGAAACACATAGATAGAAGTTTGGAAAGTTTCATATGAAAAGATAGAAATTAATAAAATATTTTGGGCCTTTTAAAACCCATAATCCATAATTTATGTAATTCTGTGTGTTCTTAGGCTAAGACAGTCCCTTCAAAACCCTAGATTAGGGTTTCTATTATACTCATGATTACACCATCCAAAATTCATACACCTTGGTAGGAAGATAGGTATTAGAATGTATTAAAATATTTTTGAGGTTTTAAAGCTATTAAGTACATATCTATACTATTCAAGAGACCTATGTGTAGATAGAGTCCTAAATAGACCTAAGAAACTTAAAAGGAAGTTGACAGTGAACACAACAAGAATTGAAAAGGGGTTTCAAATTAGGTTTGGTATAGAAAGTTTGAAATTGGATTTTTTTTGGAAAAGGGTATTTAAATCAAGAATTGGTTTTTATATTTGGGCAAGTACATTTATTACACATCAAGAAAACTCTAAAGGAAGGGCTATAAGAAATGCTAACAAAATAGGCAGAGTTGTATGGGAAGCAAGATATGTTATGAATGGTCTTCTTGAGGGTTTGAGAAGGTAAGGAAACCTATATTGGAACCTGATAATAAAATTAGAAACCATATAATAGTCATAAGAAATTTGATTCCTTTCATAAGGATACATAAAGATAACCTTCATATACAATGATATCCATAGTCATTGAAAGTTGAATTAAGAAATAAGGTTATGTATGAAGACTTGGTATTTTCTATGCATCATTTGGTATTAGAGATAGAAGAATATTATTTTAGATTATGAATGAGATTAACAAGATGTGTTTTGAAGTGAAGTGCAGGATAGGTAACCATGTGCAATACTCTATTGAGAGAGCCAATAGAGATGAAGATGAGTTGGTCAGGATAATGGATCAAATGATTGCTCCATTGGTGATGAGAATGGAGGCCATTGAGGATACTCTCAGAGGGAGATAAAAAATAGAAGAAAGAGAAGATATGTAATAAGGTAAGGCACCACCTTTGCTAAGAAAAATGGATGAGAGAAAGAATAGAGAGGTAGATCAATGGAGACCACAAGTGCATGTAGAAGATCAAGAGGGCATGGGATAACACCATGCAAAAGAAAGCAGACCCTTTATAGGTCATATAATGAGAAGGAATGAGGGTCTCATGAGGAATGAACCACGATAAAGATTTTAGGGGTAATGTTGAAATTTTCATAGAGATGGACACAGGGTAGTAGAGTGTCCAAGGAATGTAAATAAAAATATTTAGAAATAAAGAAAAGTGAATGATGATAAAATACAAGAGAGAAATGAGTCATTGCTCATGAGGAGAGTAGTATTATAACATAATTAAGGTAAAAAACCAACCGAAAGGAGAAGTTTAATCACAAGCAGATGCAAGGCCTATGGTAAGGTATGTAATTTGGTTATTGATGGTGGTAACACTAATAATATTGTTTCATTAGAGATGGTGAAAAATTTGAGGTTGAAGAGATTTACGCATCCAGAACCATATAGAATTTCATGGGTTTAGAAAGGTCATCATAGACTAGTAATTAAATAAAGCTGGGTTGATTTCAAGAAAAGAGAATATAGAGATAAGGTGTTATGTGATATTTTTATTATATATGTGTGTCACTTATTGCTAGGGAGGCCATGGTAGTTTGATAATCATGCCATACATTATGGGATACCCAACACATATACCATTAGTCAAGATGGATAGTCATATACTCTTATTCCATTGAAGGGTGAAAAAGATAAGAAATATAAGATAATCATGATGATGTTGACAAGGAAATGTTGGAGTAGAACTATGGAGAGTTTGGGTTTGATCAAAGCACCCAAGGAAGAAAAGAAGATGAATTTTCTTGAGTTGGTTGATATGAGGAGTGAAAATTGTAGGTTGATAACAAGAGGTCTTCAAATGAAAGAAGATAAAGTACCTAAGAGAGTGCTCAAGTATGAGGATAGTCAAGACAAAGAGGAAAACATAATAAAGTTTGATGTTGCTATTGAGTTGGAAAGGAAATGGTTTGGGATTAACACAAGGCAAGTGAATAAGAAGGAGGTTGAATTGACCAAGAAATAGGTATCCCAAGAAGTGGTGATAGATAAATACAAAATTTTGCAAAATAATGTTGAATTATAGAAGGATGTCTAAGAAATGGGCAATATACAGTAGGCTCATGCCCAAGGTGAGCATATAGAAGTGATAAATCAAGAAGATGAGGTATTGAAAGAAAGCATGCAACCATTGAATGTGTAGGAGAAAGAGGGAAGTAAATATTTTGAATAGCAACAAAGTATGAGTCTACTTAAACATGAGACGAGTAAAACCCAAAAAGATGTTTGTAAGGTGAAGAGGACAAAGCATATAATTTTGATGAAAGAAGAAGCATTAATACTTGTAGTGATGGTTGATCATGGAGTTGAGAAGGAGGAGCATTTTTCAAAAGAGAAAGAGTGGAATGTACCTACCAAGCAAGAATGAAAGAGTAGAAGCTATGATTTTTTGAACATTGTTGTTTTATGTGCAGATATGTGGATTGAGAAGATGAAGTAGAGAAGGCCTAGATGTGGGGCCCAAGTGAATGTAAATATCTATGAGAGGAAAGTGTAAGTGTATATCTTCAATTAGAAGGTCTATTATAATTCAATCAACAACATATGCCAAGTGGATACTCAAGCACCTATGGCAAATCTTTCTCAGCTTGGTAGCATGATGCAGGGGCATCCATTGAGGATCCCAAAATAGTTTCATTTTTGTCTTAGATTGGTATTATAGGTCTTAGGGGTAAGTATAATTCCTTAGGTGGAGGTTAAATGGTCTTAAGGGGCATAAAATTTAAATTTTAGTGTTTCCCTGCAAAATCATTATTTGAATTTTTGAATGTTGCGAAGTCATGTAAAAGGACTTTTGTGCAAATTAGTAAAGGTGGCAAATGTGTTAACTTGTATAAGGGTATGTATCAATGTAAGAGGGTTATAAATTTTTATTATTCTAATTTCATAAGGAAAAATAGGTCATACTATATGAAAATCAAGAATATTGCACTATAACCCACAAGATTCTACGTGGGAAAGTTGGCAAGTAGTTATGCACTTTTGTAGGGAAAATTTTGAGTCAATTTTATATAGTAGTTAGTGATTCCATTAGAATTTATAAGGGTGGTAGAGGAAGAAAAATTGGAGATGAATAGATAATGTATTCTTTATAAGACTGATATGAAGATATGATAATCATTTTTTATGAAACTCTACTGTACAAACCTCAGTTGAAGGTCTTTGAAAATTTTGATGATTGCATTATTTGTGAATGAATTCATATGTTGTGATTTTAATAGAGAAATAATTTGATAATTTTCCTATGTGGGATTTAATAAAAACTTGAAAGAGACCAATACAGGAAAAGTAACCTATTTTTAAAGGAGGTAACCAGACCCCTATCATTGATGTGTTTATTGTTGAATGCTATAGACTAGTATCTTGTAGGATATATGGTAGAATGAAATTTAGTAATGATTATACATGTTATTTAAGGATTTAATAATGCATTTATGTGTCAAGGAGACTTTATAATTCATAATGTGGACCCTGTAGAAAGGTGTTAAAGAATAGACCCCTGTTTGGTTTCAACATCTTTAATTACTGACTATGTTGTTTAGTTGTGTAATGTCATACATAGTAGTTGAATTTTATGATCTTGAAGGGTTAATTAATATTTTTTGAGAGAGATAAATACATATATACTTTAATAAAACCCTTGTATGTAGGTATTTGTTGTTAACCCCTATTTATTGTAGTAAGGGTTGTGAAATGAAATTGTAAACTAAATTCTTGACAAGACAAGATTGAAGAAATGAGTAGTAGGTGTTTGGAAAGTTTATGTAATTAAATTTAAAGTTAAATCAACCATATAAAAACAATAAAATACATATTGACAAAAAATTTCAAAAGATTGAATCATGTTCTTGTAGCAGACAATGATTCATAAAACTGTGTGTATATTGAGTGTGTTCTTGAAAAGAGGAGACATTGAATCAATGATAAGGTGTGTGAGAAGTTGACGTAAGACATTTTTAAAGTGAGTAAAATTTATTTTAATATTTATTCAAATATTAGAGTGTGTGGATGATCTTTAAGAGAATGCAGATTATATAATGATATTCTTTGACACAACTAGAAATGTTTTATGATAGAAAGTTAAGACAGTGAGGTCAAAAAACATAGCTATAAGTTTGGAAATTTTAATTAGGACAAGACAAACCTTAATAAACTATTTTGGGAATTTTAAACCCCATAATCCATAATTTATGTAATTTTGTGTGTTTTCAGGCTGAGACAGTCCCTTCAAAACCCTAGATTAGGGTTTATATTATATCTCATAATTTCACCATCCAAAATTCATATAAATTGGTAGGAAGATAGGTATTAGAATGTATTAAAATATTTTGGAGGTTTTAAATCTATTTATTATGTATTCATACTATTCAAGAGACCTATTTGTAGATAGAGTCCTAAACAGACCTAAGATACCTAAAAGGAAGTTGATAGTGAACAAAACAAGCATTGAAAAGGGGTTTCAAATTAGATTTAGGTATATAAAGTTTTTAATTAGAATGTTTATGGAAAATGTTATTTAAATCAAGAATTTTTTTTAATATTTGGGCAAAAACATTCTGTACACATCAAAAAACTGCAAAGTAAGGGCTACAAAAAATGCTGATAGAATAGGCAGAGTTATATGGGAAGCAAGATATGTTATGAATGGTGTTTTTGATGGTTTGAGAAGGTAAAGAACCTATATTGGAACCTGTTAATAATATTTGAAACCATATAATATTTAGAATAAATTTGATTCATTGTATAATGATAAACAAAGAGAAGCTTGATATGTAGTGATAGCCATAGTCATTGAAAGTTGAATTAAGAAATAAGGTTGTGTGTGAAGACTTGGTATTTTATCTACATAAATAGACCTTATAAAAACCCTAGTTGTGAAAGGGATGATGCCAAGGTGTTTCATATTATGGGAGACACTCATGATGGAAATTATCCCTATCACTGGGTAGGGAATGACCATAGGCAGGGTACCATTCCCAAAGGGGATGATGAGATGATGAAACATGATCATGGAAATGGTAGTGGTAACCTAGGTATCCATGATGTTGACCATGTGTCATTAGATGAGGGTCAAAATGATGGTACTATTACTCTAGATAAGCATCCCATGGATCTCTAGTCTATAAGTGGTGATCAAAATCAACATGCTCATTTTAGACTCTAAAGGAAGGAATATGAGCATGGGAGGACTCCATGTGATGTGGAATACTCAATGATTTGGAAAGTTTATGCCCCAAAACATAAGAATGAGGGGGTTATTACTACAGAGTCTCCTACTAAGAAAGAGGTGGGGAACTCACATAAGAATTGATTAAGGTACTCAAAATGGATTAGTTGCAATCTCTATTTCCAAATGAATCATGCCACCTAATCCTAGAGGGAGAAAGGTACACTTCATTCACCTAAAGGCATATGCGATAATCATCAATGATCAATCATATCTCATCAAGCCTTAGTCATGAAAGGATATCCTCATCACCTTGAATGGGTGAATGAATCATGGCATGAGGTCAAGGGGAAAAATCCTTAGATGAATGAAGCTCAGATTGGTGGAAAGGAGACCAAGTCCATTGGATATAGATATACCAATATTATTCCTTGAAAAATATGAGAGGGTTTAGATCACTATGTTAGATCAAGGGAAACTCTTGGGTCCTACGGTGTCTATGGCATTCCATTGTAGCTATAGCTTGCTCATGAGTGAGCTCAGGGATAAGGGCCTAAATTTGACATGATTGGTATCCCAAGGGTGGGAGGATAACCATGGATGAAATGAAGTAAGAGTAGCATAAGAGACAAAAAAGGAAAACATATGGTGAACTATTAGGGAGAATAACACAAAACCAAAGCAGGATGAAATAAACAAGGTGAAAGCCAAAACACAACTGAAAGTAAATCCTAATAGCTAACAGAGGGGAGTTAGATAAGATATTTATAAATGGGATATAACTAGCATGAGATTAAATGTGAGGTCTAACTAGGCGTGCCATAATGTATCTCTAAGAATTTAAATGAAACCACTAGTGTTTTGCATTGGGGTGCATAGGGTACCTAAACAAACACCTAGAAAGCTAAAATTATTAGGGCTTCTATTGATTACTAGAGATCTATAGAGGCTATCTAGATTTGAACCTTATACCAAGCTATATAAAGAATCATAACCTAGGTTAGGGCTAGTGTGATAAATCATACAAAGGATACAAATATCTCTAATGGGTATAACCACAATAAAGTGAACAACCGAAACTAGAAATCTACTTGCATACAAATTGTGGAAATGATAACTTTGAATTAAGAGAACTATCAAATGATACACAAGATTAAGAGAGAGGCACTTTTAGGCCAAATGAAAGAATTTTCAAGAATCAAATACATTTTCAAACAAGGGTGCAAGAGAATGCCTAATCTAAGCCTAAACTAATTCTTTGTTCTCAACACTATTATTTACTAATAATGTAACTTTCCAGTTTAGAAAAGAGTTGTTTATGCAAATGTATAGAATTCTTTAAACAAATAGGATTCTACTATGAAATGAGAGATGTTTATAAATTAATCACATCATATAATGGAAAACATTTTCAAGCAATGAAATATATTATTAACCACATACAAATACAAAATCTTTAAAAACTACCCTAGATAATGCCCTAAATAAACTAAATCACTAAAACAATGAAAACTTAGTAAATACATAACTGTAAAAAAATGGAAATTTCACTTTGCATAGAAAATTTCCCTCATATCAAGCTCAAAAATATTGTGTAAATTTTCTACCAACTAGGAATCCAAGCTAAGAAGCAATAAAGGAGGAAGACCAAGTTGTGTGAGTTGAGTCCAAACTAGGAACCAAAAGTAATGGAAGAGGTAAAGGAGAAGCTACCGAATATGAGAGAGCCAATGTGTAAAGCACAAGAACAAGTGAAATGGATCTTGAGGAATCTATGAGAAAATAAAAATATATAGGAACACTGTAGGGAGAAATGTGAATCACCAAAATGAACTGTAGAGTAGTAGGGCATCCCTTGTCACAATGCAAGCTAAGTATTCCAAGAATAAACTAGGTGAGATTAAAGAAGGCACAAAATATTTGAGAGTGATGAACAAGAGATAACATCAAATAAAAAATGTAGGAGAGATAGAGAGGAGAATGAATGATAGACCATCATATATGGCAACCCTAATCTGACAAAAGCTAGAAACTGCATATTTCTAGTCTTTGGGACTTAATTGGGGCCTTTTTTTCATGTTATACCTAGGATATGGCCTAGGCCACAACTTTGGTGAAGGAAAAATTTATCTTGGGCTATGGGTTTCCTCCCTAATATATGGCTTGGGTTAAAATCTCACCCTAGGTGGTTGACAAGATTCTAGAAGAGTGTCGAGAGGTATCTAAAAGGCCTGTCAGTGAGCAAAAAGGTCAGTGAGGTGCCAGGGATGTCTAGGGGATAGATATATGATGTGAAAAGGGTACATACAAGTGGAAAATGTATTAAATTAGGGTAACTAGGGTTGGTAGTTTTTACATGAGCTGATGTGTAATCATAGGGAAGATTAGGGTCATGAAAAGTATGATTACACATTCTAAGAAAGATCTAAAAGTGAAAATGGCATATAATGCACATCCTCCTCCATCACATTATGTACATACATTAGATGGGATCATTATCACTTATACATGTAAAACACCTCTTATGTTTTAGATACCTTCTATTTCATTTGATGACAGTGAAATTTTGGATGATGACTCAGATATTCATTCATTATTTATTTAAGCATACCTTGATCATCAAACTATGCATAGTGTTATGATTGATAATAGTGCTAATGATAATGTATTTACCATGATGTTACTTACAAATTTGGGATATAAACATGATTATTTATATCCTTTAATAAAAATGGTTAGATCATTAGATGGGACATCACAACATGTTATTGGCGAGATTGTTTTACCTTTACAAGTTGGTCTAATACATGTGGTTATTACCTTTTTTATTATAAAATACATTTGAGTATTTGATATTTTATTGGGGTGACCTTGGATACATAAACTCCATGCATTACATTCCATAGTACATGGGTATATTAAATACATTCATACTGATAAAGTAGTCACAATTTTTAGAATTCCATATGAACATCCACTTGAACAAGAGAAGTTTATACCCAAACAACTAATTATACAACCTATTAAGGTTAATCATATGTGAAAGAGTAAGAAACAAGTAATCCCAATTACTAGGTGTCCCATACTTAAGATATCATTTCACTAGAGAAACATAATTAATTCCACATAATCCTCACCTACATAAACTACCTACTTTTTAAGAAAAAATAAACATGTTCTAATTATAGTTGTACCTAGGAAACCAAATATAACTAAACAATGGGTTACATGAACACATACTCTTTCTATTACCTCTTCACGACCAAATAATTATATGAGACATATGTAGAGTACCACAAATTCTACAATTTTATATATGACACCCATACATGCTCCTTGGTAGTATCACCAGTTTGATGACCATATTTTGAGTTTGGAGATACATGTGAGTGTCCCTTAGATGGGATCATAGGTTAGACATTTTCCCTTTCCAAAAAAATAAAATAAAAATAAAATCAAATATTCAAGAAAATACAAAAACATTCAAATAAATTTAAAAATAAAAAAATATTCAACATTCACATGTTTACTAACTCCTTGGCATCTATGCTGTTTAATTTATGTTATTAGATAACATATCATTTATTTTATTTATGCATATATGTTTCACATATACTCGAGTGTGATCCATGCATACACCAAACCCATGATATTTGCAAACACACATGTTGGACCTTTGCTCTCCCTATATGATATACTATGTTGGGGGCATATGACTTCCTTGATAATGATTAATACAAGTTACATTAATTTATAATCATTTATACATTATGATGATGGGCTCATATACTAACGCTTACACATGCCTATACTCATGCTTACATATTTCACAATGTACTTGATATGCTATGTTACATAACATTTTTTATAATACATGCATGCAGGGACTAGTATGATATGTTTATGTTTATTGATTATACTTCATTTATTCACATTGTCACTTCCTTGTGTGTCATTTTTTTTCTTGATAATGTGTTGCTTGTGGAACATTTGAAAATTTTCCTTGTTTGTTGGCTCCCGTGCCACTATATGTTGATTTTTATTTAGACATTTGAATATGTCATTCATTCGAGTGTATGACATTTGCATAAGCCCCTTATTTAAGGTCTCCTTAGACCAATTTTGTGTGACATTGAGTGGTCATATGTGTGTGATTGATTATTTAGTGATCTTGTACTTCTACTTTATAGATGTTTCCATGATACATCTCATGCATCTTAGGGCTTGTTGTGATCACATACTATGAGATTCATTGATATATCTACTTGGAAATGTTACTCTTATATGTTATATGATTCATACACATATTATATAGTTTTATTATCTTCTTGGGGTAAGGTAACTACTATATTCCATTTTGCTCATCTCAGAAGGGGAGCATATTAGTGGGGGCATGTCATAAAGACATGACCTCCACACTTATACAATTATAAAAATTTCTAGGATTTCATTATTATTTACATGATTTAGATATATTCTTGGTCAAAATGCTATACATTGCACCAATTTTTTTACATATTTGGGATAATTTCTTAGATTTGTGACAAATATTATACATAGTTATAGAGTAGAGGTTACATTTTGACAAATAATTTAGTTTGAGACACAATATAGGTGCATATGCCATGCAATTGCACCAAAAATTGTAAATACACAATCAAAATTATGTACCAAGAAGCATATATACTTTACCAAGAAGCACCATTTTCACTAAGAAACACTATTTTGAGCCTTTTTTGTCTGCACTAGTTGGCTCCATTTAGTAGTGTGGTTGAGATTCAATACCCTCAACAACCTAACACTACCTCCATTTTGTAGGTTGAGTTTTTTATACCACTTAACTTGGCTTTTATTATATTGTCACTTGAGTTGTGTGAATGAGATTAAATTATCTCAATGGCCATGTCACAACTTAGCTTTGTACTAGATTTGGGGCATAATTAACTTCTAATGTCCCTCATAAAATATCTAAGATTCAATTTTGAACATCTCTCAGCTCCAATGATTCATAATGAAGCATATTTACCAAGAAGTATCAATGGGAAACATGGTTAAATTAACACATAGGTGTACTCCTTCTTTGCTCTCTTTCTTTTTAAGTATTTCAATTATGTCAAATTTTAGATTATATGTATTAATTTATAATATAACATGCTATTGGTTATAAGTCATACACCAAAAACACATTCAAAGTGGATCAAACAAAAGAAAGGTGTGTTATATACACCCATGTACACTTTTCTTTCCTTTAACCTAGTAATTTCATCTTTATACATTACTAGATTAAATGGGGGGGAATGTAGGCACTGAAATATGATTTATATGGCATCTCAATATTGTATACATGAAAAATATCTGTTAGGGCTCCACCCTTCAGTTCTATACCTCATTGATGTTGAAAGATTGCATTCCCTATCTCATTTTGTCTAATTGTTTATATTATGGTATGATCCTATCATTTATGATGACCTAGATCTCCTACACTATAAAAAAAGCTTAAAACCTAATATATATCCATCACTATCAGTTTTAGATCCTTAACAACTTTTTAGCCTACCAGACACTTATGTCCCACATAAGGACACTTGTGTTGATGCAAGTGTCTAAATTATTATGAAGTGTACAATCCTCAAAAGTCATCTAATTTTCAAATATTTTGAATCCTATGGGTCAACCCATTTGTATTATTGAAACCTTTTGTAATAATTCTCAAAAGGTGTGGTATAAATACAAATCTAAGCCTACTCATTAAACTATAAAATACCAACAAAGATGAATTCAAGCTCATTAAATCAATTACACAAATTTATACTACCTTTTTCTTCCCTATTTTCATATTAGTCATAGGAGTAGTCATACTATAGGTCTACAGCACTCAAAGAACAACCCTTGATAAATATTTGTCAAGTTATAAACTAGATCATCGCATGCCTTTACATATAGTACATTACAACTTTATGCACACACAAGCCACAACCTATGCAATAACTACATAAGTATAAGGCCATACTTGGAGTATTGACTATGTAGTCGTGCTCTTTGGCAAAGGGGTCCTTAAGTTTAGCTTGACACTATGATCCCTCTAAATCATTTTTGGTAAGGTATAAAGACCTAAGCTGAAAATATAGGGTTTGACCCATTTATAATCATTGATAGCCTATGTGCATGGATAAATATATCAACATAAAGGTAATATAAAACCAAGAAGGTTCCAAATGCTTGATTCATATATAAATGAATATTTTATATAGGATAATTATGTCAAGATCATGATAGAAGCATTGAGACAAGTGTCTGTAATCATACTTCTCATGACCTTACTCCTCCCTATGATTATACATCAACTCACATGTAGCCTACCAACCCTAGTAATGCTACTTTGAGACATTTTATAATTTATTTTAACTTTATTGCATCATATTCTCATCCCTTATACACCCCTAGTCCATCTCAGCTCTTTTGCATGTTAGACAGGCTCTCTAGACACCCCTCATGGCCCTTTCAGGAGCTCGTTGACCATCCTAGGTAGAATTTAGACCTAAGAAATGGCTTATGGAGGAAGCTCATGGCCTAATATGCACGTTTCCTTCATAAAAGTCACATCCTTGGCCATGGCCTAGGTAAAATGCATGAAAAGACCGCTATTTAGTCCCAAACAGCTAGAAATGGCTAGTTTTTGGTCTTTTGGTAGATTAGGGTTGAGATATATGCCTATTTATCATTAATTTGAGCCTATATCTTGATAAATTTATTGATTTTATATTCCCACTTGATTATTCCAATGGAATCTTGGCTGCCTTCTTCAAAATTTTCTTAATTCTTACTTGGCATAATAGCTTCCATTGTGACAGGGGATGCCCTACATTGCTACAACTATTATTGGTGTTTCTAATTGCTATTGATAGTGTTATTGAAGCTTGTGGAATAATATTTACCTCTTTAAGACTCCATTGAACCTATTTTGTGCTCCTTACATTGGCTCTTCCATAGACTGGTGGCTTCTCCTTTACCTCCTCCATAGCTTTTAGCTCTTGGTTTGGACTCAGCCTATACACAGCCTAATCTTCTTCCTATCTTTCCTCCTAACTTGGATAATTAATTGGTAAAAAGTTTACACATATATATTGAGTTTTACATGAGGTCAATTTTATTTTTAAAGTGATTTTTTTTGTTTATTTGCAGTAGTATACATGCTAGGTTTTATCTAGGTTTAGAAAACTAGTTGTTTGTTATCTTGCTGAGCATAGATTTTGAAGTTTCCTTCATTTATGTGTGTACAAAGATTAATTTCATTGATTTAAATACTCATTTTTTACATTCCATTATTATCTTTTAAATCTTGTTGTATTTCATAGTAGACATACTAGAAAACCTAGTCAAACTCTCTCTCTCTCTCTCTCTCTCTCTCTATAAAATTAGAAACATTATATTGCTAGAAAATAATAGTATTGCATTGAAAGATAGATCAAATATAGAATAGACATGAGCTTGAACCCTTGATTGAAAAAATATTTATTTCCCAAAACATCTTTCATTTGGCCTCAAAGTGCCTTAGTTTCTAGATTTACATTTTGTTGGCTATTTCATTTCATTCAATATTGTTGCTTCTTTCTTGTTTATGCAATCCATAGTATAGTTTTATCCACTTGTTTTACTATGGTTGGATCCATTAGAGGCTCATTCATAATTTGTGTATTAATTTATACTAGCCCCAACCTGGCTCATAAGTCTATCTATAGCCTATTCTCTCTCTCTCTCTCTCTCTCTCTCTCTCTCTCTCTCTCTCTCTCTCTCTCTCTCTCTCTCTCTCTCTCTCTCGTTAAAACTAGAAACATTATATTGATAGAAAATAATAGTATTGCATTAAAAGATAAATCAAATACAGAATAGACATGCTCTTGAACCCTTGCTTTAAAACATATTTATTTCCCAAAACATCTTTCATTTGGCCTCAAAGTGCCTTAGTTTCTAGATTTACATTTTGTTGGCTATTTCATTTCATTCAATATTGTTGCTTCTTTCTTGTTTATGCAATCCATAGTATAGTTTTAGCCACTTGTTTTACTATGGTTGGATCCACTAGAGGTTCATTCATACTTTGTGTATTCATTTATACTGGCCCCAACCTAGCTCATAATCTATCTATAGCCTAGTGTAAGCTGGCAAACTGGATAGCCACTATAGACCTCCTATAGCCCATAAAACCCCTAAGCCTTCTAGCCTCTTAGTGGTTTGCTTTATCACCCTACCAAAAATTGGTGGTCCCATTAAAATTCTTGGAGATATATTTTGGCATGCCCAGTGGGACCTCACATATGGTCTCACATTAGTTCTATCCCATTTAGAGCTCCCTTAGCCAATTCCCCTCTATTAGCCGTTAGCTTTATTTTTAGTTATGTTTCAGCTCTCATCTTGATTGTTGTATTCTACTTTGGTTTTGTTTTTTTATCTCTATTGGTTCTCCTTCAATTTGCCTTTTCTATTATCTTACTTATTACTCATGTTTTATTTCACCCATGGATGACCTCCCACCTCTGGGATGTTATTCTTACCAAATTTAGGGTCTCACTCTTGAGCTCAGTCATGAGCAAGCCACAGTTGTAATGGAACACCATCGACATTGTAGGACCTAGGATCCTCCCTCAACCCAACATGGTAGTATACACCCTCTCACATTCAAAAGGGAAAAAATATTGGTAAGACTATAACTAATGGACTAGGTCTCTTTACCACCTATCCAAAATTCATTCAACTAAGGATGTTTCCACTCATACTCATGCCGCATCTCACTCACCTATTTAAGGTGAGGAAGATCCTCTTGATCAGCTAGGACCTAATGAGATATATGAAATTATTGAGGATTGTCATAGACATATTCAAGTGAATGAAGTACACCCCTCGCCCATAGGATTTAGTGGCATATGGCCTCTAGAAATAGAAGTCATGCTCATTCAGTGTCTAGTGCCTCGACTAGTTCTCATCTAAGTTCCCCACCCTTTTCTCGACCATAAAATATTCCTTAAGAATAACCTCATGTCCACATTATGGATCATATACATGCCCACTTGGGAAGGTATATTCATCATGAGTATTCTTCCCATCTTCTTAGCCCTTCCTTTAGAGTCTATAATGAGTAGACCAACTTCAATCACCATCTACAGACTAGAGATCCATGGGATGCATAACATGAGTCTCAGTGCCCATCAATAGACCCTGAATTGATGACACATGACCTATGACATGGAGATATTGTCACCATGACTAGGCCCATGAGTATGCCATGTCTTCTCATCAATCCCATGGAGATTGCCATACTTATTATGGCCATTCCCCACCTCATGGTAGAGATGATTTCTATTATGATTAGACCCATCATCAAGAGTCACCTTAGTGTCATGCTCTCTATGGCCATGGTTATGACGAGGCTTATGGATATAGGCAACATTACTACCATCATGAGCCCCCTCATGGGGCTTATCACCAGCCTACTATCAATCTTGCCTATGAGGATCTCCATAGAAATCCTCTAGCCCCTTAGGTGCATGCTATTCCCCTTCCTACTCCTATCCTTGAACTATCAAATTTTAATGGAACTCAAGACTCCAATCTTATAGAGCATATTATGATATTCATGATGGCATGTATGGATTGGGAATAAGATGAAGGCATGATATTAAAGCTCTTCACTCATTCTCTATGATTTGAAGCTCTTGTCTAGTTCTTGAATCTACCTCTAGATTCTCTCTCTAGTTTTTAACTCCTTCTAGATGATTTCCTTTAGTATTTTGATATTCTCAATCCATTTAACCTTAGCATCCAATCACTCACCACCATGGTGTAGGCCAAGGGTGAGTTGAACTTTGATTTTGTGTGTAGATGGAATTCTATCATTCGTACATGTAGGACATAGTTCTCAAATGACCAATTTTATGACATGTTCATGTGAGCATTCAGGCAGGAGGTTCGCCTTGAGGTCCTCAAGCATGAGCCCACCTCTTATGATGAAGTTATTAATGAGTGCCTAAAGATCAAAGTGTTTGAGGTGCATGTGGGCATGTATCCCATACCTTCCCAAAAGTCATCCTCATCATGCAATCACAACCATAATATGATCGATGATGGTGTTACTAATTCTCCTTTTGAGAAAAAAGACAAGAAGGATAACCTTGAGGTTAATGCTATAAGAGAGAAACCAATTAAAAAGAAGGTTTATAAATCTAGTTCAATAAAACAATATATGGTGTTTCCTTATGACCCCACCAAGTTTTATAATTACCATTAGATGAGAGGGCATGATTTCAAATTGTGCTACTCAAAAGTCTAGTGGGAAAGCCTCACATCCATACCAAAGTTCTCCCCTTACTGAGACCAACACAAGTTGGATGTGTTTAAGGAGCCTCTACCAAACCATGACAAGGAGAAGAAGAAAAAAAGAAGAAATCAAAGGCGAAGGCTCCATGCTATCCTTCTTGATCTTATACCTCTTTTGGATCCTCCTCTCAGGCTAAACTATAAGGGAAAACCAAGCACAAGAGTAGCAAGGTCATGCTACCATTGACATCACTCTTACTAGCTATGAGTGCTTTGTCAATATGTGCTCAGGTCAAGCCACTAACCCCACTAGAGAGACTAGTCATGCTGGGCC
This sequence comes from Torreya grandis, assembly GCA_037957365.1. Classification (NCBI taxonomy): domain Eukaryota; kingdom Viridiplantae; phylum Streptophyta; class Pinopsida; order Cupressales; family Taxaceae; genus Torreya; species Torreya grandis. Next base: position 133,915 of record JARHVA010000231.1, on the reverse strand, counting down.
TCCCATCTAGCCCATGGGGGTAGGGAATTCTAAAGTAAGGTTTTAATTTTGGTGTAATATCCCTCCCTAGGCTAGACAATGCCTTTACTCTATCATATAGGAATTACAGGGCCTCTCGACTGGGATCTCCATTTGGGACCTATTTCACCTTTGTCCTGAGTAAAGGGGACTCATTTTTGACAAGCTTGGTTTTTCTCATGAGGATTCACTACAAGATGATATTTGAGTGTTGTTTAACTTTAATACCCATAAGCATCCTCATCCTCTTATTCTCTCTTTTAACCCAACTTCTTTAATGGAGCTTTGATTTTGGAAAAAAGGGCTCAGTTCCCTCTCTACATTGAGACTTTTATTGATGATTGTCACATAAAATGATGCATAATTGATTAAGGAGCTACTTTAAACATCATGCCATTACATGTGTTTGATGGACATAGGATAAATTATAAGAAGCTCTTTGATTCTTTTCGTAAGTGTGTTGGTTTTAACAATGACATAGCTATGCCAGTAGGGAACGTGAAGCTCCACATCAAGTTTAGTCTTAAAGTGGTCCAAATTTAGTTTTGTGTGTTAAAACTCAATATTTAATACAACATTATTCTTGTATGCCCATAGACCACTACCATGTAGGCCATTGCATCAACCACATTTCACATGGTGCAGTTTGTTCATGAAAGTGAGGTTCACACTATGGAGTTTGACCTACATCCCTAGGCATTACTCTATGCAAATACAAAGCCCTCAAATGAGGCTTTAGATGTCTCCTAATTGGGTTATATGGATTCCCACACAACCCCTATTGATAAATCTCATTTTCTCAAGGATGAATGCTGTGATGCAGTTAAGTATCGAGTAATGTTCACTCAAATAGAGTCTAGCATACATTTTACAAATCCCTTTCCTACCTTGGATATTCCCTTTTTAGAGACCTATTTTGATATGTCTCCCCAAATTTTAAGCTTCCCATATCTTCTCACTTTTCTCATTGGAGTATTGGCTCTCTTAATGTGTCTCCTACTAAGGCCCTTAGAGTGGCTGAGTCTAATTATGAGTGTTATCCCATCCATGGTATAACACCCAACCCAATAAATGAGAAGAGATATTACAAGAAGCTCATTCCCATGCACCCTATGCACCACTATCCTCTTACTTTTTTGGGTTCAAAGGTCTTGTTCACCAATAATGACCCCACCTTTAGTACCCTTATGTTTTGGGTCATGACTGGTGAACCTAGGAATATGGATACTCCATATCCTTCTTCCCACCTTTTCCCTATTGTTTGGCCTCTTCATAGGTTAATAAGTGGCTTGAATTAGGGGCATACCTCTAGTTATGGAAAAGTGGTAACCTACCCTTGGGGACAGGCCTAGGCCTGGGCCTATAGTGCTTTGGTAAGCATCACAACTTACTAAAACATTCTTTCCAAGCCCTCATTCGATGGATTTACCCTCTTGTGGCATCCATCATTAGACCCTTGCTGGTCTCTCTAGTGGTCTAGCTTATGTAATCCTCTTTAGATGCACCTTGGGATATAAGCAAAGTCTTTTTCTTCTTTTAGTTGGTTAGGCTACTACTTGCTAGTAGCTATTCCTCTACCAACTCCCTCTCTCCTTTTCCATAGTGCCTATAAGTGGTGTAGGTTAGTGGTTGTGGTTACTTACAACTTGCTCCAAACTTCCATGGATAGTATTTATCTCTCATGGGCCTCTTACCACCCATCCTTGCCTCTCATTATTGTTGGCATTGTTACACTCTCTCAAAAATTACCCCTACTTGGTAGTAGTGGCTCTACTAGCTGAGATGTCTTTCTTACCTCTAGTACTCTAACTCCTCCTTACATCTGCATGAGAGGGAAACATAACCCTAAATCAATCATGATCATATGAGAACAAGAAAATTATGTTTTTTCATGCTTATAAATATTCTCTACTTGTCTCCCCACTTCCCTTTCTTTTTTGGGATAGTTTTGGGCCTTTTCAAGCTCCTCAAGTTTGTTTTTGGCCATTTTTATCGAAGGATATAATTTTATGGGTTAAACTATAGCTTGGTAGTGGGACAAGATGCAAATTTTACATCCTGGCAATGGTCCAGGCCATGAGTTTGCCTAGGTAGGCCACGTCCTAGGCCAACAATTTTTTTTGCCCTTTTTAAGCCTTTGTTTGACCCTATTTTTGCTCCCCAAACCCCATAACCTTCATCTTAGAGGTTTTGGTCCCTTCCAGATGCAATGACTTGTTTTGGCCCTATTTGGTCCTTGGGACCTCTTTTGGGTCCCCACTGACCTCTTGGGCTAGTGCCCCATTTCATGGGCACCAAAGGATAAAAGTTACTTTCGATGCTTCTTTTAGTTAGTCATTTCTATGCTTCACCATAGTCTATCCATTATAACTCCCTCTTTTTCTTTTCATCAATATTGTAGGTTATAGGTATTAACTAGTTGTGATAGTTTGAGAATTACTCTGATCTCACTGATTAGTCTTCATCTTCTCTGAACTTCCCCCCACTTGCCTTTGTTACCTCTTCCCATAGCTTGTGTTGGTTAATTATTGTGATTGTGGCTTGGTGTCTTTATTTTTTCCCCCATGAACTCATTTACACCACCTTACTTTGAGTTTCTATATTTGTAGTTATTTATCCTACATCCTTGACCCCCATTATGGTGCACCTCTCAATGGTGATACACATAGATGGTGGCAATTAAGGCAAACTAGGACCGATTGTTATAGCTTGGGTTATTGATGATCCATGGGGTCATGAACTTGTTATGGCTAGTTATTTATTGATTAGAAAGATGAATAATTCTACTGAGTATCATGTGATCATTGGTGCTTTGATTGATGCTCATGAGTTAGGTGCATGCTATGTGCAGTTGTTCTCTTACTCACTCTTAGCTATATCTTAACTCACTAGTTTCTAGGCCATACTTAGCTCTGAGTTTTTCCCCCTCTTCAAGGTGACACTCAATTTGCTCTACTTATTAAAAGACTTCCAGTTCACCCATATCCCTCATAGGGAGAACACCAAGCTTGATGCCTTGGTGAATGTCATTCTAGATAGTATGATGTGATTTGATATCACTTGTGTTCCCATTTTTCAAGATCTAGAGCTAGAGCTAGATTTGGATTTTTGATCATGCAACATTTTCCCTTTCATCATTGGATCACATCATCAACATTATTTCATTACCATCCTTATTTGGTAAGTATAGGTAATGTTTTATATTTTATCTTTAGTGCTTATTTTCCTTTGCTTTGATATGGCTTCTAGGTACTTCACAACACTCCTTGTTCATTTAAACACCACCTGCTCATACCTTAGGGGTATATGTAATCATACTTCCCTTGACCTTGCTCCTCCTTATGATTATAAATCATATCATATGTAAAATACCAACCTTGGTCAACATTGGTTAATTTACCACTCACTTGTACATTTCTTGCAATATATGCTCATCCCTTATACATCCATAGTCCATCTGAGCTCTTTTGCATGCTAGATAGGCTCTTTAAGCACCCCTCGATGCCCTTTTAGGAGATCATTGACCATCTTAGGAGGAGTTTGGACCTATAAAAAAGATTAGGGAGGAAACCCATGGCCTAGGACATATGTTTCCTTCATAAAATCCATGTCTTAGGTCATGTCCTAGGTAGGATACATGAAAAGACCCTTGTTTGGTCCCAAATAGCTAGAAACAACTAGTTTTTGGTCTTTTCATAGATTAGGCTTGAGATAAATGCCTCTTTATCATTAATTTAATCCTCTCTCTTGATCACTTTCTTGATTTTATATTCCCATTTTATCATTCCATTTGAATCTTGGCTTCCTTCTTTGAATCTCTCTTGATTCTTGCTTGACACAATAGCTTCCATTATTATAGGGGATACCCTACATTATTGCAGTTATTCTTGGTGTTTCTCATTACTATTGATATTGTTCCTAAAGATTGTGGAATTATCCTTACATCCTCAAGACTTGATTTCACCTATTTTATGCTCCTTGTACTGGATCTTTCATAGATTGGTTGCTTCTCCTTCACCTCCTCCATAAATTTTGGCTCTTGGTCTGGACTCAGCCTATACATAACCTATTCTTCTTCCTCTCTTTCCTCCTAGATTGAATAATTGGTTGGTATAAAGTATACACATATCTATTGAGTTTTATATGAGGTCACTTTGCTTTATTTATTTATAGTAGTATACATGCTAGGGTTTGTCTAGGTTTAGAAAACTAGTTGTTTGTTATCTTGCTTTGCATAGCTTCTAAAGTTTATTGCATTTATGTATGTCTAAAGATTACTTTTATTGCTTGAAATATTACTTTTTGTATGCCATTAGTCTCTTTTAAAGCTTGGTGCATTTCATAGTAGTAGAAAACCTAGGCAAACTCTCTCTCTCTCTCTCTCTCTCTCTCTCTCTCTCTCTCTCTCTCTCTCTCTCTCTCTCTCTCTCTCTCTCTCTCTCTCTCTCTCTCTCATGTTAAAACTAGAAAAATTGTATTGCTAGAAAACAATAGTATTGCATTGAAATGTAAATCAAATCTAGAATAGGCATGCTCTTGAAACATTTCTTGAAAATGTCTTTGTTTCCCAAAATGTCTTTCATTTAGTCTAAAAGTGCCTTAGTTTCTAGATTTACATTCTATTGGCTATTTCATTTCATTTAGTATTATTGCTTCTTTATTGTTTATGCAATCCACAGTATAGTTTTAGCCACTTGTTTTACTATGGTTAGATCCACTAGAGGTTCATGCATACTTTGTGTGTTTGTTTGTACTAGCCCCAACCTAGTTCATAAGTCTATCTATAACCGGGTGCAAGCCAAAAAATGAGATAACCACTATAGACCTCCTGTATCCCATAAAAACTCTAATCCTTATAGCTTCTTAGTGGTTTTCTTTAGCACCCTACCAAACACTGGTGGTCCCATTTAGATTCTTGGAGCTACAGTGTCCATAAGTTAATGCAAGTTGCTAGGCCTATGGAATCAATATTTATAGAATTTGACAATTGGATCTTACTCCTGCATGTTTCCACCTATGTAATTCACATATCTACATATGAATTTGTAAATAATCTAAGTATTATTTCTTCTTCATGTTTATGCAATCATACTACTATTTTGAGTGTTATTTTTATATTTAGCATAACTCAACACATAGATTTAGAATATTAATTTATCTTAGTTTTTAATTAATTATTTACTATAAAATAGTTTTATTCATCCTTGTGTATAGGTTATTCTACTCCCTTAACCCTTAATACCACATATCCAAAAATGGTTAAATGCCAAGTATGTTAATGGGATACATGTTACTATTCAAGATGAAATTGCTTTGCTTAACTTAAGAACAATAGAGGAAGCTTATCAATGTGTGTTGAGGGTTAAATAAAAGTTGGATAGGAAACAACAAATGAATTTTGGACATAGAGGAAGGTCCTTAAGATGAAGGTGAAAAATTAATGGAGGAAGATAACAAAAAGACAACATTGAATAATTAAGCAACTCTCAATCTCAAATTAAAAATACAAGAAGAAAAGGCTATTCATCTAGAGGAAGAGGATATTTTAGAAGAGGAAGATGTTAAAGCTTCAAAAATAAATTATTTAATGTAATAAGTATCCCAGAAAAAGATTTTAAATGTTTATAAGAACTTAAGAAAACATCAGGATAACTAAAGGAATGACTCATATTTCCCATGGTGATGAATAAAATGTGGGATATCTAGTGCATAGAGAAGAATAAAAACATGGAGAAGAGATTAATATAGAGAGAGTGATTTTGAAACCAGTCAAGGAAGTGAACAAATTAGTACAAAGGAAAATTATATTCCTAACTATTTTTAAATTTTGAGGTAAGTGCTACAAAGAAGTTATTTATGGTGGAAGCAAAAATAATTTTGTGTCTCAGGATAAGGTAAATATACTTGGTTTAAAAATGTTAGTACACCCTAATCCATACAAGGTTTCATTTTTATTAAAAGATCATCAAATGATATTAAATGAAGAATGCAAGGTGAGATTTCAAATTGGTTTGTATGAATGAAGTCTTGTGTGATATTACTCTTATGGATGTATGTCATATGTTATTGGGAAGGTCGTGGCACTTTAATAGAAGAGTTATGTATAATGGAAAAACCTACACTTAAATTCTTGTGAAAGATATAAATAATTTCATCTTGAGTCCATTGAAGGATAAAGTAGACAAAGTGGAAAGCTATTCAAAGGTGTTGATGATTTCAAAGAAGTCACTTTTGAAGGGAGTAAAAGAAGAGGAGATATGTTTTGCTCTTGTGATAAAATCCACACTAGTTATGATAGATGTTAAGGTAAGAAATATTTAGATTGAAATTTAGAATTTAGTAGATGAATATGTTGATATTGTGATAAATGAATTTATTTATGGATTACCACCTATGAGAAGCATCAACCATAATATGGATTTGGTGCCAGTAGTTTTTCCCAATAATGCATCTGATACACTAACCCCTATGGAAAATGCTAAGATAAAGATATAGGTACAATATTTTTTATAGATAAAGTTATGATATGATAAATTTTGAGCCCACATGTAGTTCCAAATTAGTTAGCACTAAATAAACAAGGAGAATGATAAATATGTATAGGTTTAAGGGTAATAAATAAGATCATTGTCAAGGATAATTTTCCATTATTGAACATGGATGATTTGATGGATAGCTTGAGTGTAGCCCAATACTTCATAAAGATAGATTTAAAGAGTGGCTATCATCGAATTCAGATAAGAAAAGGTGATGAATGGAAAACCACTTTTAAAACAAATGATGAGTTATAATTTTATGAGGCTCATGAATGAGGTGTTGAAGCCGTTCATAGATAAAATTTTAATTATTTATTTGGATGATATTTTAGATTTTAGTCATTCTAAGGAAGAACATTTAAAAAATTTGAGATTGGTTTTGGATAATTTGAAATAACAAATTTTATTGATTAATTTTAAGAAGTGTATTTTCATGCAAGATGAATTAGTGTATCTAAGATTTTTAGTCTCTAAAGATGGGCTCTGAATGGATCCTAAAAAAATGAAATAAATTGTAGAGTGGCCTTCACCAAAGAGTATGTTTGAGGCTAGGATTTTTTGTGGATTAGATAACTTCCTGCAAAAAAAATAACCATAAAATTCAACTATATATGTGATCCAAAACATAGAATTTGAAGAGAGACAAGCAAAAATTTCCTTGGAGAACAATAATAGAGAAAAATTTCCATATTTTAAATAAAAAGATAATGGAATATCTAATTTTGGCATTGCCTGATTTTTGGAAGGTATTCCAAGTAGACTATGATGTAAGAGAGATAACCATTGGTGTCATGTTGAGCCAATAAGATAAGTTCATTACATACTTTAGTGAGAAGTTAAATGAGGCAAAGATAAAATATTTTGTTTATGATACATAATTTTATGCAATAATGCAAGCTCTTAAGAAATGGCAGAATTATTTATTTCCAAAGGAATTTGTTTTATATATGGATCACCAGGATTTATAATTGATGAACAATTGAGGCATATGAAATGGGTATAATTTATCTATATTTATTCCTTTGTGTTGAAACATATAAGTGAAAAATCAAATAGAGTTACTGATGCCTTGAGTAGGTGAACCCTTAAAGTGAATGAATTCAAAATTAAAGGTTTTGGTTTTGAGTCAATTAAATATTTATATAAATATGATGAATATTTTCAAGATGTTTGGGAAAAATGAAATAACTCCATAAAAAGGATAAAATAACATGAATGGAATACATGACTCAGATATGATTATTGTTTAATGGAAAAATATGATGAATGCCTTAAGGATCCATGAGAGAAAATTTATTGAAGGAAAAACACAATAGAGGTTTGGTTGGTTAATTTGGGTATGACAATACTTTAACGTAGCTGAGTGAAAAATATTATTGACTACAATTGAATGCAAATTTGGAAAAAAATAAAGAAATCTATATAATTTGTCAGCATGCAAAGGGGAAAAGTTAGAATACAAGTTTATATCAACCATTATCGATTCCGAATAAACCATGGGATGAATTGAGCATGGATTTTATTCCCAACTTGCTAAGAACTGAATGAGGTAATGAATCTATTTTTGTTATGAATGATAGATTTTTAAAAATGATACACTTTATAGCTTTCAAGAAGACTAGTGATGCCACAAATATTACTAAATTATTATTCAATGAGGTTTTGAGATTACATAGATTACCAAGAAGTATTGTATTAGACAAACTAAATGAATTTGTTTTGAGAAAATTGAGGCAAAATTTGGGCACAATATTAGATTTTAGCTTAGCCTATCATCCTCAAGTAGATGGGAAAACAAAAGTTGTGAATTGTATCACTATTCATGGAGATGCTTGGTTGGAAACTCCCAAATAGTGGGATTCAATATTGGCACAAACTGAGCTCACTAATAAAAACTCAATCAATCAGAGGACATGTATGAGTCCTTTTCAGATTATCTATTGTAGTAGTCCCAAGGGTGTGTGTGAATTAATGAGTAAAACTTTGAGGGGTTATGACTCTCCAACAGGTTCTCCCATATATAAATAGGGTTTAAGGGTTTCTCATATTTACTCCCTTTAGCCAACCTAGCTACCCTCTTCTCTCACCTCCACTTGATAATCAAGAATTACCTACATATCTTGGTATCATGCTAGTCACTCTTTTAAGTTGAGTGCCTCATAGTTTAGATAGTTTCCCCCTTTCCCCAATAAGTATGGTATAGGTCCCACATGCCTACTAATTATAGTTAGCTTGTAGGCCCCATAGAGATAGATATCTATTCTCAAATTGTCTTAAAGAAGTGTTGAAGGTGAAGAGTATTCCCAAAAGATATTTGATATACATTTTAAGGTCAAATATAGATTAGAGGAGAGTATCAAGAAATATAAAGAACATGCTAATTGGAAAAGAAGAAAAAAAAATTGAATTTGTAGACTTAGTTTTAGCCCATTTGCATAAATATTTACAAAAGGTGAGTATAATAAACTAAATTGAAATAAAATTGGACCTTATAAAATTCTCAAAAAATTCTCAGTGAATGCTTATCAAATAGGGTTGCATATAGAGGATATATCTATTCAATTTTCAATGTGATAGACTTATATCCATATGTAAAATAAAAATAAAGGAGAAAGAATCAAATTTGATTTCTATAAATGTTGATTGTAAATATCAGCTACCATTCAAGAATAAAGAAGAAATAAAATCCATTCTAGATAGGTGAAATGGTAAATAGACAAGAGGTAATAGATACAATGAGTACCTAGTAAAGTGGAAAAATAGATATGTTGAATATGCAATTTGGATGAATGCATATGAGATTGATAAGTATGTCTAGTTAATTTTAAAACTCCTAGATTCATGAATAAAATTTCATGAGAAATTTTAATTATCTAGGTTGTCTATTGCAAGAGCATCCAATATGTATAAGAAATATTGCATCATCGATATTTATATTTATATTTTTTAAATTTTAGTAAATGGCCTTAGTGTATATTTTGATCTTTGAGATCACCTTGTTCATAGTTGGGGATTTCACATGGTCATAAATTGTTTGTAATTGTAAGTTTTCATGTCACACAGTCATAATATATCTTCCTAAGTCCAAAGAAAGTAATGGCCACATTTTTCATTATATCTCTAAGTTCATGAGGGGACTTTATAACATCTATGTTTTGATTATGACCTAAATCTCTAAGTGATCATGGTGACTCTATCGATGAATATATTATTTATGCACCTTCAGTTAAGAGAAATACCTAAGTTAAATTAAATAAAGGTTCAAAATTAATATTTGTACCAACATCCCCCCTTAAGTGAAACTTAGGGAGATCTTTAGCACAAATCAAGTCTTAGAATGCTCAATAAATGGGTTCCAACAATAAGGCTTGATGAGGTACCTAGGTATAACTATCAATAAAATATAATACAATGTTAATTGTCTATATGGACATAAATCCATCTTTCCATAATACATTAGTGTTGAGCCACAAGTCAAACTAGGAATTGATGCTGTATATGAGGCTCACTCAAAAGAAGCATTGATCTCAAGAAATTAGATGTAAGTGCTTGAGGAAGCATTGCATACCATCCCCCCTCAATGTTGAATTGGGTGGAACATGGCTATAATAATGGATGTATCTTATGAAATGAAAGAAAATTATAGAAGTAGTTGATGTTCTAGATAGTAATCTTCACATGAATGCAATGTGGGTTGATCCACACTTAGATGATGTTGTTTAGAATTAAAGTGAACACCTAGTGAAAAACTCATGATATTTACATGAGTGGTATGAGTCCACTACTCAAAACAATTAAATACCTTGGCAATTTTGAAACCATGAAAAATGGATACTCATTAGTAATTATAAATATTGATAGACACTAGGGATACTATATGTCACTCATAACATGGAGATGGTCATCTTACCAAGGAAAAATTCAAAAATAAATAAGAGTAAAAAAAAGAATTCCATCTAAAGATGAGACATATTACAAACCTCATGTGTGTTTTAGAAAACAAAATGTTAAATAATACACTAATATACATGTGAGGGAACCAAACTCATTATTATGTTAAGATAAATAAAGCACATGTGCACACAAATTTACTTATTTGCAGCAAAGAAAAAAATCTTTCCTAAAAAATGCAATGAGGCATATAAAAATGGGCTTTAGTTGTCTAAAAATAAATGTCATGAGAAAAAGTATTAGATTAAACTAACCACTGAATTCTCAAGATGGTGAATAAATTCACAACATTCCAAAAAATCCCTACATGAGTGGCCTAAAATCCACTACTTCAAACACATAGAAATCAATTGATTTTGGGGATGCCAGAAGTCACAAAGAATGGCCATCATGTCAAAGTGTTAAAAATACATGGAATTAAGGAATTGTCTACATGAGTGGCCTAGAATCCACTACTTGAACAATACATTCAAAAATTTAGGAATTTTTTCAAAAAGGTGCCATGTGAAAAGAGACAAAAAAATACTCAATATGGTCTTAACAATGAGGCAATGTTAGGTACCCTTCATAAGGTAAGGAAAAATAATGCATTTTCAAATCCAATGGACTATACAGTTATATAGAATGTATAAAACCTACAATTTTAAAAAAATAGGTCAAAAATGGAGTCTATATGTAATATATATGGCTATAATAAGATTTTTAGGAGAGAGACAAAACAATATAAAATGTTTATTGTGGGGTGGTTTGACTCCCCACAATAGACCACACATTCATAAGGTATTCCATCAAGGTATGAGATCTGGTCCATTGGATCTAGAAACATAAATTATTCAAACAAAAGAGAGATTCACCAATAAAGACATTACATTAACTATGTGTGATATAAAATGCATGTGCACAACCAAAAATGGTTGCACTAGAAAAAGACTCTAAAAAAATACATATCTACTGGCTTAGGGGATGACTCTAATCTTCATTAATTTCTATAAGAATGAAAAGGGTCCTTATATATGAAAATTAAGAGGTGAGTGAGAGATTATTATTGGTGAAGTAAAAGGTGGGATCATTCCCCAAGTTATATCGAACCCTTATTACACATGTGAAGATAAATAACACATTAATTATGCATTTAATATTTGTGTGCATATAATAAAACACACTTTGGTAACACATCTAACTAAGTGGATTTCACATCAAGTATGAATATTACACACTCCAACACCCCCCCTAAAAATTAGCTTAGGTGATGTGTTAAAAAAAAAGAAATCTTATGTTTATATGTATGGATCCTGATAATTAGGCTTGGTGAGGTACACATGTACAATGAAATATAAAAAAGAAAAATTAATATGTTGAATTGAATGTCCACTAAATATAATTAAGCCTCCAATGGAATGAATCAAAATTATATTTCATAAATAGATTGTGTGAACAAGAGTGATTATTGGTACGTGTTTCATCTAAGTGGAATGCATGGTAAAATGATTGAAAATGGACTGTGATAGATCTCATTGATTAAATAAATAGATTATGTGGGGTGATATGGATCTCCTCTAAGAAAAAAACTAGCCTCTGCATCTTGATAGGAACAATCACTAGGTACATAACATACTCAAACAACAAAGGAAGCATTAGTAGTAAATAACACCCCACTTAATGTTGACTAGGGAGTTAAAACAAAGTAGATTAATATCTCCAAAAGTTTCAATGTGATAGGTACGTCTAAAAAAAACTACAAAATCCTCAAATTAGAGTGCCCAATATGCCATATGGATAAAAAATTCAAGGCAAAAAAACATTTGTATGAACCCAGATTCTATTTGTAGCCAAACATATGAGCTAAAATCTCATTGCAATGTACTACAAAACTTGAAATGTGGACATTAAAACATTCCAAATGAGCTGAAAATGTTGTATTCCTTCCAATTGGATAATTCTTACCCTAAAAATTATTTAGATCATTATGGAATGCAATCCATATGGCTTGACAAATGAGCTCACGATGATAGATTTAGGTGAAATGAAAGTTGAAACTGACTTTCTCTAGCACTTTAAACATAATGGAAATTTTTGATACACAAAAAACATAGAAATGAGATTTGGATGAAAACATATACCTTAGAACTCATCCATATGTAATATATATAATTGTTACATGAATCCAACTGAAATAATGAATTGGATTTGAATAAAATAGATGGGACTTGTAAAGAACTTCTCATAAAAGTTGATGAAAAGAGAAAAAATATACTTGCCATTGGAAGCTTACTAAGGATTGAATATTTGGAGTACTTTAGGCTGTTCTTCTCTACTCTTTATCCTCTTAATATTCATAACAACCAAGCTTTGAGAGTGATATGGATGTCCTCTCAAAACTCTTGATGATCTTCTTAGAAAATCCTATCTAATACCATATTAAAAATGACAACATAGCCCATGAATCTCCCACATAGACATGATGAACATAAATTATTCATACAAGAGAGATATTCACTAATAAATGCACATTTTATTAACTATGTGTAATATACAATGTGTGTAATTAGCAATGGTTTCAATAGAAAAATACTCTAAAAGACAACATCTCCACTAGTTTAGGAGATGACACTAAACTCCATTATTTTCCATTAAAACATAAAGGGTCCTTATATAAGAAAATAAAGAGGCAAGTGAGAGATTATTATTGGTGGATTAAAATGTGGGTGCATCGCCCAAGTTACACCTAACCCTTATTAAACATGTGAGGGTAACTACCACATTAATTATGCATTCAATAATTGTGTGTAAATGATAAATCAAAACTTGGTAACACATAAGGTGAAATTCACATCGAATGTAAATATGACACACTCCAACACCACATTGAAGGTCAAATTAGGTGATGTGGTACAAAATAAGAAGTTTTATTCTCATAGGTATGGGTCTCAATAACTAGGCTTGGTGAGGTATCCATGTACAATGAAAACAAAAAAAGAACAATGAAGCTGCTAAAGTTAATGTCTACCAAATTTGATGAAGCCTATAATGGAATAAATCAAAATTAGCTTCCATGAATGGTTGTACGAATAGGAATGAATATTGTTACATGTTTCATCTCAATAAAATACATGGTCAAATGATTACAAATGGAGTGCTATGAAACTCCTCTAGGAAAAAACCAAATTTCAAATGGAGTTCTATGTAGCTATACCAAGAAAAAACTATCCTCTACATCTTTTAAGAACAATCACTAGGCACATAGCCTACTCAAAAAACCAAGGAATCATTAAAAATACACAAGACTCCCCTTAATGCTAACTAGGGAGTGAAGACAAAGTATTTTAATATATCCAAAAGTGTCAATGTGGTAGGTGTGCATAAAACTCAATACAAAATCCTAAAGTGAGAGTGAAAAATATGTCGCATGAAGAAAAATACAAGGTGAAAAAAAGTCCTCTAAACATACCTAGATCTAATTTGTATACAAATATAGGGGATAACAGATCATCAGGATGTATTACAAAAACTCAAAATTTGGTTTTGAAAAAATGCTTGATGAGTTGAAAAGGCCATATTACTTCCTATTGGGTCATTATTACCCATAAAAATTCTCCATATCTATACAAAACATGATTTACATGGCTTAACAAATAATTTCACGTTATCAGATTTAGGTGAAACAAAAGTGGAAAATGAATTTCTATAACACTCTAAACATAATGGAAATGTATGATACATACCAAAAAGGTTCAGATGAAAATTGGCTGAAATTATCTTCCATGGAACTCCTCATATGTAAATCTAAAATTGGTACATGAATCCAACCAGAGGAATGAACCAGAGCTGAATAAAAAATATGGGACTTGTGAATAACTTCTCATACAAGTTGATAAAGAGAGAAAACTTTACCCTTGTCATTTGAAGCTTGTTAAGGATTGAAGCTTTGGAGTGATTGAGGCTCCTCCTCTACTTTTTATCCTCTTAATATTATAAAAACTAAGTTTTAAGAGTGATATTGACCTCCACTAACAACTCTCTCTGATCTTCTCAAGAAAGCTTGCTCTAATACCATATTAAAAATGAAAACATAGCCCAAGGATCTGTAACATAGACACCATCAACATAAAGTAGTAAAAAAATAGAGAGATTCACCAATAAAGACACATTGTATTAAATATGTGTAATATGAAATGTATGTGTGCAACCAATAATGGATGCCTTAGAATAAGAATTTCTAAAAGACTATATCTTTGCTAGCTAAAGAGATGAATCTAAGCTCCATTACTTTCCATAAGAACACAAAGGGTACTTATATAATAAAAATAAGATGTCACTAAGAGATTATTATTGGTGTATTAAGATGTGGGATCATTCCCAAAGTTACACCTAACCCTTATTACACATGAGAGGATAAATACCATATTAATTGTGTGTACATAACAAATCACACCTTGGTAGCACATCTACCTAAGGTGTACTTCAAATCAAGTGTGAATAAAACTCATGTTTTATATAATCATTAAAAATAAAGTGTTGATCCATAAAGATCACAGGACTCATTTTTTCTTTGAATTCAAAAATTCCAATGGGTATGTAGCAAGTTCAAGGGACTCTCAAACTCTGTACATGAGTGACGGCTTGAAAAATGTCAAATTTAACTACTTGATCATGGGGAATAATTATATGGACATAAAAATTATGTTAATAGTCATGATATTCATTACCTTGGATTTCATCATGGGAGTTAAATGTAGTCACATGAACTAAGAGTTTAAGAACATGACAAGTATCAAAATCATGGCATACACATTGGTCATAGTGATGGTGTCATAATTTTATTAAAGATAATGATGGAGACCACATGTTTTTGTGGATGAATTAAAACTCAAAGATAAATTAAATTTTTACATTGGTCCATAGTAGAACATCAAGGCCACATGGACTATTTGGAGTCCATGACACAAGGACCCAAGGAACATGCCACATGGGACAATCTTTCAAAATAGAGACCACAATATAAATTTAGTCATAGGGAAGATGAAGACACATATATTTAAATGATAATTTTTTTGGCATGAAAACACCAAATAAATATGTGATATCTCATTGGAAGCCTCTTGAAGAGAGTTACATGATGGTGGTAATCATGAAGATGACAATGTATGCATGTGATTTATATTCATTGAAACACATTGGAAATTGGAGAAATAAAAAGAATACAAAAAGGCAAGGAAAATAAAACATAATAGGATCTCATGCAAAGTGGTTAAAGGATGAGTTAAGATAGGATAAATAGAAAGAGTAGAGATAATGCAAGGCATAGTTATTTGACAAGATTGAGGGCAGATTTTAAACAAAGATCAAGTAGTTAGTTGATCAAGAGAGACCACTGGGTAAAATCAAAGCTTTGATCCTAAAAGTGTAATAAGATATTTTCTCAATATCTCAATTGTGAATGTAATGTTGTCTCAATTTAATAAATAAAAGTAGTTCTTTATTTTTTTTCTATTCTCTATGTGTTTGGATTGTTTGATCACTATAGGATACTTTTAAGTTGGGATTGGATACAGGACAACAAATTTACTGGTCTTACCATATTAAAAGATGTGGAGAAATAATTTATCATGATTCGACCACACCTACAAGATATGAAATAGAATTATAAAAATAACACCAATCTAAAGAGGATCAATTGAAATTATGCATTGGGTGATAAGGTGTTTTTAATAGTGAAACCCAATAAGAACCCCATCCATTATGGAAAATTTTCTAATTTGGCACCTTATTTCTCTAGACCACTTGAGTTATTAGAGACTATCAATCATGTATATTATTATCTAGCCTTACCACCTAGCTTATCAAGTATTTAAGACATATTTCATGTTTAAATCTTGTAATGTTATATACTTGACACTATGCATGTTTTGAATTGGACAATGTTTTAGGTAGAGACAAACAAAAGCTTGGATTTGGGTCCCATTTGGATATTGGCATATAGGACATTCAACCTTCAAGGATGAAAAATCATTTAGGTTAGGGTCTAATTATATATTTACAATGAGATAATTTACACATGGAAGAATGGAAAAAAATTGTGCATTTATAATCCCCACCTTTTTCAGTGTCTTCTAGAAGAAAGTTTGAATAAGGGGAGGGGGATATGAGACCCAATTTTAATAGAGCTTAACTTTTCTTGTTTTTACATTGTACTTGTCTTTGTGAATAAATATATGCATTTAATTTTTAGGTACAGGGTGTCTATATTGACATTATGATATCTAAATAAATTTGATTACATATATATGATGTGACTAGTAGAGCTAAGCTAATTATATATTTTATTCCATGTGTGCATATTCAAATGATTTATTAGGTGAGATACTTTCAATTAATCTAACTTGGTATTGAATTCCTCAAGTACATGCTTTGTACATGATGAGTATTATGATTTGGATCCACGTATGTTTTCATTGATTTCATTGTGTATTGTTTGATTATAACATTGCTATACAATTTAAATTTATTTAACTATTTAAACCATTACACATATTAACATGCATCTCAGTGTATAGGTTTATAGGTTGTCTGAGCAAAGGATATTGGAATACATTGATCATGGAATTAAAAAAATTATAGATGCATATAGTTAATATTTACACCTTGTAATTTTTTTAACCTAGTTTTGATCTAGTTTGCATTAATAGGAAAATTGGCAATTTAAGTCACTTAACACTGTTCAAAACCCTTCACCCTTACCCATGAGTTATAGAAACATATATAGAGTCAATTTTGG
This sequence comes from Torreya grandis, assembly GCA_037957365.1. Lineage (NCBI taxonomy): Eukaryota > Viridiplantae > Streptophyta > Pinopsida > Cupressales > Taxaceae > Torreya > Torreya grandis. Next base: position 116,635 of record JARHVA010000231.1, on the reverse strand, counting down.
GTATGGAAGAGTTAAAAAATGTTTCTTAATGTTAAAAATTAGGATAGGAAAAGTAACCCATATTTGAAGTGGTGTGAAAAATAAGTAAAGTAAAATTAAGGGTACAAATAAAGGCCTTTGACTTGATATTTGAGCTTAAGAGTGTTTTTATAAAGATTATAAGACTTTTGGGGGAACCCATGCTTCAATTAATTCTATTGGATAGAGATACATTAATATTTTTAAGTGATCCTTGCTTTCTCACGTGACTTTGTACATGAGAGTTATTGCATGGGAAGAGTAGTTATGAATTTGAAGACTTTTAGGAGAGAGGTAAGAGGATGAGAAGGAAAAAGTGTCACCTTCCTATTGGCTCCTTCTTATTGGCTAAGGATTTTTGGAATTTTATGAAAAATGGAGGGAAATGCATCCTTGTTCACAATTTGGATTTCTTAAAATTTAAAATTTGGAGCTATAACTTAGAGGAAGTCAAGGAGCTTGGGAGATAAGTGTCAAACCTTAATTCAAATATTTGGAGAATCTTTTTTTATGACCACCTAGTTGGAAAACCTAAGGTATGGATCATATGAACACACTCATTCTTATTTATATTTAACTATTCTTATTTATATTTATATTTAAATCTAATGTTACTCTTTTAGTAAAATTTTCAAGTTTTAAGGATTGACAAGGCATATTGGATTGTAACCCTTGTTTGGGACAAGGACAATCCATATTTTGGACCCTCTTAAGGATTTCTGATGAGTTTTTCCCTCATTTTTATTTTGTTTTGATTATCCTTTTTATTTTTTAAAATTGAAAGGTTATGTTTCCAAAATGAATTTTTTGGTTGTGTGATCCAAAATATTTAATATTAATTAATAATGTTAATTTTTATGAGGAATGCATCTCTTAGTGAGATAACCCCTTTAATAAATATTTTTATCTTATTCATTAATTACTTGTGTTAATAGTGTAATAGTTTAATTGGTATTTTTAGGTGGTTGAGTCCATAATTAAATAATGTGTTTGATATGTGTTATATAAACATTCACATAGCAAGTTATTCAAACTCGATTATTTTTTCATATGAATGTAAACTTATTATATCAATATGTAGCTTATTTTTCAAATTACATGTGGGTGAATAGATAACATTGGTATCAAAACCTCCATGAATCCAAAACTATGAGGAAGCCATGGAAGACCCTTAAGCCTAAATCACATGAAGAAGTTTCCTTAATATGTGTGTGTGTGTGTGTGTGTATGTCTTGTGAAGTTTTTGTTTCTTAAAAGTTTTTTTTTTTAAATATTGATTTTTTTGTTTGTCCATAATGCATTATTAGTGTTGTTGGAGTACTATCTCTTTTCCTCGGGCATGGTAAATTTGAATAGTAACATGTAAATTGACAATAAATTCATAAAAATATGTGATAAAGGTACTGGAGTGATATAAAAATGAATTGAATATACTGATAATGGTGTGTTAATTTATGTTGAGTTTGTGAAGAAGGTACTAGTTCATGATATCGTAATTTGGTGCATTAGAAATTTTCCAAAGGTTTTTTTTAATATGAATTCTAAAAAACTAAACTTGACAATAATTTTTTTTTGTGGGATTGAAACTTCTTTTGTGGCATTTATGGTGTGTTGGTAATTTGATATAAACTAAGCATATGGCACTAGAATGTGTATGATGTCGTAAAAACAACATATGGTGTTGAAAAATATAACAAAGCTTCTATTTTCCAATTTTTTGATTTAAAAAAAACATATGGGTCCCTTAGTATGATGGGAATCATTTCTTATTACTAGGTAAAAAAATACCATTACTAGGTAAAACTAAATTATCATCTATTTATCTTATTACTTCACTTATACTTATTTTGTTTGTTGCATCATTCAATACAAACCAAAGTTATATATAAGTTTGTAAAATTATGTCTCAAAAAAATGCATAACTGAGCTAGTTCTCTTTTATAAAGTAAAGTCATTAATAGAGGAGAAGTTGTTTGTTCAAAATCTCAATTATTAAGTTTTTGCATGTATCACACAATTTCCCAAACTAATTTGCATTGATTCGATGAAAGTTTAATTTTTTTTATCAAGTATAAGTATTAAGTAGTTGGAAAATATTTGGTTTGAAGGCTAAATTTAACACATTGCTAGGAAAGAGGTTGAGTTCAAATTTCTCCACCTTGTGCTTTTGTTAAAAGTGTTTATAAAATCACAAAAAATATGATATATAGCATGTGGTGAGATTTTATCTATAAATTACACATAGGAGATTTGGTAATAATCATTTAAAAAAACAATTGAGTGACATGGAGGTCAAGTGGTCAAATCCTATGAAGTACAAGACAATTTTTGAATTTTGTCATTTTTAGTGCTTTTAGCGAATGCTATATGGATTTTTTGTTTAGTTGATATTTTTCCCTATCATAGCCATATAACCACTTATTCCATAGGTTTTTAAACATTATAAATCCATCAAAAGGGACATTTTTGTTTTGGACTCTCCCCTTGTGAGTTTTGGGAACAATGTATTGAATTGGAAAAAGAAGACATTTTAAATGTACAGTGAGTTCATATTAAGTGGAATCCAACACCCTATTTTTAATCCAAACTTGAAAATGGGAAGTTAATGATTTAAAAATATGAATATAAAATAGTTTCTGAATAATTTAATTGTCTGACACAACTTACATAAATTTTTCAATGATGAAAACATATATATCAAGACTGTCAATCCTATAATGCACAAAATTTTAAGGAAAGTTGTAGGTTTTTTGGAATCCTCCTCTTCTAATTTCTTCCATATTCTCACCCCTTAACTTGATTTTCCTTCTTTTTCTTCTCTTAATTTCACACCTTGGATTATTTTCTTACTTGAGTGAGCTATCCTTGATTCTTCTACCATGAACCCTTTAGATTCCTAATTGTGTTATATCCTCCTAAAAAATATAAAATTTCAAAAAATAATAGAAAAATAAAGATAAAAAAATATTTTCCTTCATTGATGGATAAATATCATGCATATCTACCTATACTAAAGGTTTGCATATAAACATTTTTATTTAATAAATAATGAGGGTTTTTTTTATTAAGGGACCCTCACCCAATAAAAGAAGAAGAAAAAAGAGGTGAAAAAAACTAATAATATACCAAGAATAATCCATCAGAAGCTTTAATTATAAGATGAGACTAAATAACCTAGCTAACTAAGGATAACCAAACCTAAACAACCAAGAAGCTCAGTGTTGATACCACTAAAAAATTATAGAGAGAGACATATGAAGAGATAAAAGAGTAGAAAACATAATCAACCCAGGTTTGAGAAAATACTCAACCTAGAAAAGGGCCCTCAAAGCTTAGTGGCAAGTGTTTTCTTTCCCCTACTAGAAAGAAGGGCTTCCATGGTCTATTGGTTACCTCCATCGATGGAGTTCAAGGCATTCAATTAAAGCTTTTTCGATTCTATCTTTCTTCCTCTTTGAGATTTATTTATACTCCGATAGTTAGGTTTTAAAAATAACAATCATGCTAAGCAAGATTTCAGATTTACCTAGAACCAGAATCAAATTCTTCACCTTATATAAGACATGCTTCATCCTCTTCAAAGACTCCATTCTATCTAGAGCCAACTTCCTCAACTTACAAAAAATTCAAACCTTGATTCAACACTGAAGAGCTATCACTTAATGGATCCAAATTGACCTAAGATAGTAAACCACCCTTATTATGAGGGTCAAAAGCTACCTAAAAACTGTTGATAGAAGCTTGCTTCAATCAAATATCTTGAAAATTTTATTACTACACTATTGAAAATTGAAGATCTTCCTCCTTAAATAAGTTGGGAGGAGATTAATTCATTCCAAAAACTATAAATTTATGTTATTTCACCCCTAGAGAGTGATATTATGAGACCAAATCTTCCTTAAGGAAGACCTTACTTTTTAAAGGATCAATCCATAAAGGTTCCTTCCTTTTATTTGGGGAATATATACCATACTTCAACTCAACAACCTATTATGAAGATCCTTTCCCCATTTCAATATTTGAGGTATTCAGGGGATCAATACCATGGCATGAGGAAAAATTGGGAGGAACAAGGAACTTCTAATTTCTTTTCATAAAATCAAAGTTAGGATAAGAATTTTTTTAAACCCATTTCTTAAGATAAGAGAAAAACCCTTGTTGATGCTTCAAGGGACATTCTACCACTTTGTGCCCATTTTGGTTGTAATTAAAACATTTGAATGGAAACCCCTCAAAGTTTAAGAATTAGTTCTAAGAGACAAAGGAGGAATACATTTTGATGGAGTCATGGAGAGGCTTTGATAAATCCACCATGACACAAACCCTAAAAAATATGCATTGAACAACTGCATCTAAATCAATTCTAACAAAATTACCAATCTTCTCAACCATTTGTTGAACCAACCTTGAATGTCTCATAACCAAAGGGAGATTATATAGATGAACCCAAATTAGGGATTTTGTGATCACTAACTCTATTGGATAAAAAAATAGAGTCCATGAGCCCATAAGCACACTATAATTATGAAAAACCAAGGGATATTACACCATATAAAATTATGATCATCCAAAATCATTAATTTGACCAAAAAATACCCATACAATAACCAAAAAAATAAGGGTTCATGTAAGTTATGCTAGACCTTTGTGGCCCATAGGACAAGATCATCCCAAGAAGATTATTTCCCCAAACACTTAAAAATTATGGTTTTATATCCAGAATCATTATCAAGGGTTTTAATTACTTTGTCATTGATTTAAAAAATTGGGGTTTTATTAAATAAGACTAAAGGTACATCCCTAATGAATACTAGAAAAAATAAGACTTAGCCAGTCTTTCAGAGTCAAGATCTACTTTATTCATCAAGTCAGACACAATCATGTTTGTAAGGAGCCTAACATCCATATATCTACCCATGACATTCAAAATAATAACACTGGTAGGAGGCAATCATATCAAGGTTGGATCAGAAGATAAATTATAAACTTATATCCTCCCATGGTAATATTCATTATAAAAATGAAATGGGTTGGAAGAGTTAGGGCACTCCAAAAAAACTGAGCTCACAACTTTGTTTGCCATTTCCTCTTCCTCATTATCACCTCCATGCTCTTCCATATAACTAAATCAATTTATACTAAGTCTAAATCCCTTACCATCCTACTTCTATAAACCACCATTGATGAAATCTGCTCTCTTATCCTAATGGATATCCTTATTGGCTCCTTTGCATGCCACTGACAATCGCTCCATCTCTTCTTTCCTCCACATTGTCATTTTGTTTTTATTATTTTACTAAAGAATAAATAGGTTTACATATACATGTTACACATGTGATTATCACTATATTATTTACCCTTGTGTGATATGTTAGATATAAAGGTTCATATGAACATGAACTTATAGATCCTATGAAACTACATTTACACCCACACCCAAGGGCATTATCACATTCATGGTATGCCTTATATTAGGGGTAGACCTATACAATGGGTTTTAGGTGATATCCATCCTGCTTTTGATTTATCATATATAGATACTTATATTGAATATATCATGTCTTGCTTTGTTTCCTACATCTTGCATATTATGTTACATGGATATTATTCTATTTAATTATGAAACTAGGGAAAATAACCTAATGTACACCAAGATAAATGATTGACGTAAAGGTTTTTATAGTAAATACACTTTAAATAGTAAATTAAAAACCTCAAGTGTGATAAAAATAGTAACCAACTGAATAAGCAGTAACTATAACAAGCCAAAAATATTGAATTGATAAAGGAAACAAAAATTTAACACACCTGGATATAGTCTTTAGATTTTGAAGCTAGAATAATGATTTGAAAGTGAATGTGCATATCTATGCAAAATTTATATTTATTTTTGTAAAAGGTTTAAATTGGTGCTTTAATAGGAACCACCAAATATACCCTAGGTAGATTTGGTATACTACAAAATTGGCACCTTTACTATGGTTTAATCTATTCTAAGGTGCCAAATATGTACCTAGCACTTTTCTAGATTATGGACCTTTCTATGAAAGTGCATTATCATGTGTTGTACACTATTTTTCAATAAAAATACAAAATAGATGGGAAGAATCTTATATTCTATCTTATTTTCACTCTTTGACTTAACCTTTGAAAATAACATCTAGATAAGTGTATGAAAAGTTAGTTGACTCAAGATACCTCTTAAGGAATTATGACTACATATACCACATGCTTAGAATTATATTCAATTAAGTTATATTTTTCATGTGAGTGAAATTTTGAGTGATGGATTTGCCTCTTATCCCTAGTGAAGTGCAATGTAAACTACATAAACATTCACCTAAACCCTAATTTGATAAAAGTGGATGATTCATTAATGGGTTGAATAATGTTGAAGTATCAAGGTGATAGCTTCATTGTCAGTAAATAAATATATTTTATCAATGTAATCCATAACTTGTAAAATGGAAATGGTTCACTCAAACTTTGAATGATATGTGATACTTATACTTCATAAAATAACTATTAATGATTTGTGTATGTGTGTGTGTGGATGTCTAAGACATGACATGAGCAATGTATAACCATGTAATAATTTTATAATATAAATTCATAGCATGGGAAATTATACCAAGGTGGTAAAGACCCTAAAAAATCATAGAAGAAGGATTCAAAAGTTAGCTAACTCAGGTTACCTCTCAAGGAATTAAAACTACATAACCCACATGATTGGAATTACATTTAATTAGTTCTCTTTTGCATGTGAGTGGGATTTTGAGTGAGGGCATTGCCTCCTTTCCCTAGTGAAGTGACATGCAAACTACATAAGTAATCACCTAAACCCTATTTTGATACAAGTGGATGATGTCATAATGGCTTAAATAAGGTTGAAGTATCAAGTTGATAGCTTCATCATCAATATATGAATATATTTGATCAATGTAATCCACAACTTGTAAAATGGAAATGATTCTCTCAACCTTTGAATTGTACTTGACACTTAAACTTTGTAAAATAATTGTTAATGATTTGTGTGTGTGTGTGTGTGTGTGTGTGTGTGTGTGTGTGTGTGTGTGTGTGAATCTTTGAGACATGCCATAAGCAACATCTAAACCATGGAATAATGTGATAATATAAATTCATAGGATGGTAAATTATATAAAGGTGGTAAGGACCCTAAAAAAACATAGAGGATGGATTCAAAATTTAGCTAACTTAGGCTACCTCTTAAGGAATTAAAAATACATAACCCACATTCTTGTAATTACATTAAATATAGTTCTCTTTTGCATGTGGTGTTGCCTCCTCTCCCTAGTGAAGTGACATGCAAACTACATAAGCAATCACCTAAACCCTATTTTGATACAAGTGAATGATGTCATAATGGCTTAAATAAGATTTAAGTGTCTAAGTTCTAACTTCATTACAAGTATAAAAAAGATTTTTATCAATGAAATACCTAACTTGTAAAATACAAATGGTTAACTCAACCCTTGAATGATAGTTGACACTTATACTTGGTAAAATGGATGATATGGGCAATGGTTAACCATGGAAAAATGTGATAAGCTAAACTCACAACATGGGAAATTAGACCAAGGTGGAAAGGGCCCAAAAAAAATTAGAGGATGGATTCAAAATTTAGATGACTCAGGCTACCTCTCAAGGAATTAAAACTACATATCCCACATGTTTGAAATTACATTCAATAAAGTTTTTGCATGTGAGTGGAATTTAAAGTGAGGGTGTTACATCCTCTCCCTAGTGAATTTGAATGCAAACTACGTAAACATTCACCTAATCCCTCTTTTCATACAAGTGGATGATGTCATAATGGATTAAATAAGGTTTAAGTATCAATGTGTTAGTTTAGTCGTAAGTATAAAAATATGTTTTATCAATGAAGTCCCTAACTTGTAAAATAGAAATGGTTCACTCAACTCTTCGAATGAAACTTGACATGTATACTTTCTAAAATGAATATTAATGAGTTGTGTGTGTGTGTGTGTGTGTGTGTGTGTGTGTGTGTGTGTGTATGGATATATAAGACATTATATGAACAATGGATAACCATGGAATAATGTGATAATCTAAAGTCATGACACGATAAATTAGACCAAGGCTGGAAGGACTAAAAATAAATAAATAGATCACATATTTAAAAGTTAGTTGACTCAAGCTACCTCTCAAAGAATTACAAATAAATATCCCATGCTTGGAATTAGATTAAATATAGTTATATTTTTCATGTGAGTGGAATTTTGAGAGATGGAATTGCCTCCTATCCCTAATGAAGTGAAATTCACACTACACAAACATTCACCTAAACCTTATTTTGATACAAGTGGATGATGTCATAATTGATTGAACAAGGTTTAAGTATCAAGGTGACAACTTCATCTCAAATATAGAAATATATTTTATCAACTAAGTCCCTAAATTTTACATTGATAATGGCTTTCTCAACCCTTAGAATATGCTTGATATTTATACTTGGTAAAATGACTAAGAATGATTTACATATATATGGATCTCTAGGACATGACATGAGTAATGGCTTACCATGGAAGAATGTGATAAGTTAAATTCATAGTGTGGAAAATTAGACCAAGGTGGGAAGGACCCAAAAAAAGATAAATAATGGGTTCGGTGGTATGATAAATCTACACGAGAAAAAATCAAAGGTTTACATATAACCACCAAATCTATATCTGGAGAAAAAATATACAGAATGAGGGTAGGTAAATTATAAAATGGATAAATAATCCATAAAACTAAAAAAAATGAATGTTGAAGACATATATAAGGTTTTAAGGCTGAATATGTTTTGGTGTGGGATAAGGATTGTCCAAAAACAACCAAATATATAGAAGTGGACAAAGTGTGAAAATGAGGAAAAGACATGATGGAAAAAGGTCTTGTATAAATATTAGGTGTCTACATCATACCCATGCTTTGATGTGTCCATGTGATGTGAATTCATGTGTGTATAAAAATGTATTAATATTAAATTGAAGTGTGTACGTTGACTTACCTAAGGAAGGATGGATGAGTTGAATAATGATTTAAAGGACTCCACCCAAGTACAATGTTGTTTATTGGAAAAATCTTAGATACCTAAAAGTAATGGCTAATTGAAACAAGAATTAAATACCATATCATGTTGTAGTGAATATAAAATGGAAATATAAATAAAAATTAAAACATAAACATAGGAATGAACACAAGTGTTTGTATGCAAACCACCCTACCATAACAAAAGAAACGTCTTCTAATGCTCAATTTGATTATAACTTTCAAAGTAAGTTTTGACAATTATTATTATTATTTTAGATGAATAGATACATGTAATTTATCCATATTTGGAGCCTTAATTTTTATTAAACTCGATTAATTCCAATCAACTTGTTTAGTTTTACTCAATATTAAAAATATTTTTGCTCAATCTTAAAAATCTTGAAATTATTTGGATGTATTCCCATATTTGAGGTGAGCAATTGTAAAAACATTTTCTTTCAATCACTCAATTAAAAATAAAGAGTTAAATGCACCATGTTTCATTACAAATAACTAGCCAAAGCTTGGAATAATCTTTGAAATTTTGTATAAACACATGCATATAATCATTGTTACATATTATTATGTATCATTCAATAGTAAGATATTTCATCCTCATATTAGGATGAGAGAGATCAATCCAACCATATTACAAAATAAATGTTCCATATTTATAATATTTACAAAGTAATGAGCTCAAGGAGAAAGGTGAGGGTATAATGCCCCAAAATGGTAAAGAAAGATAGATACAAATAACATGACCCTAGCATGGCTAGATAAAAAATGATATACACACAATATAATTTTGAAATATATGCAAGGTAAAAACCATGGAAATGTATGCACTAATCATATTAATACTGAAAATAGTAATTTGTATGATAAATACCATGGAACCAATCATATAATATTGCATTATATATCACACACAAGTATGTATCTACATATATGAAATCATCATGTAAGAATATATGATTCATAATACTTGATGACACAACATGACATAAAAACTTAGGGATCCTTTATGGATAATTACTAGATAAGACATCAATAGAAAACATGCACAAGCATACACATGCAAGTAATTGAAAAATCATAGGCACATATGTAAAGTAACAATGTAGTACTTGTAATTTAAGCATGAAATATTTAGTCACTAGCATGATATGGTATAATAAATGTAAGTGAATCTATATGAAAAATGGAAATAAATAAATATATCACCATTAAATTTTATGCATATAAATGCTTATGATGTAAGGCATATCACCAATGTGATAAAAGTAATTATGTAACATATAATAGTCTGTGATCATTTGAAACTTGTTATTACATATGTATTGATAAATAAAGATTATATATATATATATATATATATATATATATATATATATATATATATATATATATATATATATATATATATATATATATATATGAATGAATTTTCATTTTATATTTTTATAACAAGTAGTTATATTTTTAAAAAGAAAGGCCTAGGGGCACACACAATAAGAAGCTCACATTAATAAAAATAAATTCCTAATGGCATATTAATAAATAACACAAATAAGTATGCTAGGGATAATAATAAAGGAACAAATGTAAATAGGCAATCCAAGTAGGTATGGTATATCTCAAATGTGTAACTATAAGAGTCTCAACTCTAAGAGGTGATGCCTTATAAAAAATTTCATGGGAACCATAATGGTTGGTGGTGAAACTATAGTATATACCACAAGAGGTTATTTATGTGTTGAATATATGGTCTCTAAACTTAGATAGGTGCTCACAAGTTCTACCATGAATGGTATGCACTTCATTATCAAGTACAAAATTAAGACAATGATGGAATGTGGAAGGTATTGCTTTCATTTGATTAATCCATGGTTATATGATCAATATCTGTCACTATGTAGATCCAAACTAATATGGTCTATGGATTAATTGTATTAGGTAAAGTAATAACATCAAAGAGTGTATGTATGTTTTATCTAAAAGTGGATTATCTTCAATTAAAGTACATAATAAACTAAAACAATTACAAAAGTATGATAAACATTATGACATTCCAAAACATTCTTTAATATACCTCAAGAATACCAATATGAAATATCAAAATCCATTATAAATGAAAGTATGCTAAACTAAGAAAATGAAGTACAAAAGTTAAGGAACGCACACCTTGACACAATTATGAAATTATAAATATAGATATAGACTATTCATATCTTTGTGGACTTGTGTGAGAAATATTAGATTTCAAATTTACAAGAGGATGATCAATGGTTGTACCATTCATGCCTTGGGGCGATTGGTGGTGACCTATTTTGAATAATATTTATGTGTTTTTTTTAGTTCTAAAATTTTATATACTAGTTTATCTTTAGATGTTGTGCCTATTTGTACTTGCGATTTTTCAATTTCATGGATATAACTACCTAATTTTTCTATTCAATGTTTTCAACTTTGGTTGCCAAAATATGTAATAAAAAGAGAATGGAAGTAGTGATTAACCACAAGGGAGTTGTAACTATGTATCTCACACACTATAATCAGACCCCACATAGTTCTTATGTAGTGTAAATAGATAAATCAAGTAAGATATTTAGTCATGTCTTAATATGTGGAGATTCAATTACATGCAAATTCACCTATCCTTATTTTGGTATAAGATGAAAACATGAATTTAGTACTTATAAGAAAAAATAAATCCTTTAATGTGTGACTAAATTGGTTTTTCCTTTATAAATAGTAGAAATCATTTTGGAAAGCCTTGGAATTTTTTTTGGAGCTTGATGATTTAATAATCCTATTAGAATTGTATATATATCATTTTCATTTTTTAATTATAGACCTATTAGCATGAAATTCATGCAAGGAGTAGGAAAGAAGCTAGAAAAATATGCCCAGGAAAGTAAGAGATGAGAGAGGAAGGGCAAAGGGCTTACAAAAACACAAAGGACATGATCAGTGAGACCAACAATTTTTTACAAAGGATAAAAATAGTGGCTAGAGTAGAGGAAAGAGAAATAAAAGAGACAAGATAAATGAGGATATCCATAAAACATATAAAATATAGAAAACATAATAACAAGGAAAACTTAGGGTGAGAGAGAGAGAGAGAGAGAGAGAGAGAGAGAGAGAGAGAGAGAGAGAGAGAGAGAGAGAGAGAGAGAGAGAGAGAGAGAGAGAGAGAGAGAGAGAGAGAGAGAGAGAGAGAGAGAGAGAGAGAGAGAGAGAGAGAGAGAGAGAGAGAGAAACATTATAATAAGTCCTTAAGTCAATGAAACTAATTTGCTTATTTTACACAAGAGATATATGTTTGACCCTATTTTTGATTTAAAATTCAAATGTTTATCTAATATGTGTAAAACTTGAGAGAGATGAGAATGCTAAAGATATACATTTAGTAACAATTTTGATTTGTATCTTGTTAAATATAAAAATATGTTATTTTTAGAAAACATTAAGAATAAATGTAATTAACATAGATTTGATTTGTAGTTGAGTGTTTTGGATCTTTTATAGTGGAAATAGACAAAATATAGGGCTCTGACTGCTCAAAATCAGGAACAAAACTAGAAGATGCTTCTTGATAGGTATATGCTCATTGTATACCACTGTACGATAATAATGTATATTAAATGCAAAATTTTATGAGTTGAATATGATTCGTGTATGATAGTGAAAAAAAAGATGGAAAAATTATGATGGTACATAAGCAAGAACAAAATTTGAGGATATTTTGGACTAGTCTGCACTACCTAAACAATAGCATAGGTCAGTTGTGTTTGTTGATCCAAACTTGTCTACATTGAATTTTGTGAAATTATAACTCTTATACCTTCTACCCATGTCTCTAATAAGAAGGATGATATATTTTTATTTTGATATTTTTGCATAGAAGTTGTTGTTTTCCTTATCTTTGCTTTGAAAACCCTTTGGATCTTATGAGAACTAGAAACCTATAAAAAAGAGAGGGGGAGTGTAATGGGCTGAGTTGACCCCAATCAAAAATTTTATATTTAACCATTACCTACGTATCTAAATAATACCAAGAAGGAATCAATCCACATGTATTTTTTTCACTTAGATTTATTATACAAATTTGCTCCTTGACTATATGTATACAACTTAAAATATGGATTTGATACTTGAAAATGATAGATATTGACTTGCTTTGAGATTATTTAGTCTTAGATTGTGAATGATCTTAAATTTGAGAGGAATAAGGCATATTTTCTCAATGTGAAATAGTGTGTAAGTGCTTGATAAATAATGCCAAGATCACAATAATCAATGACCTTTGGTTTTTATTTGTAGTAGAAACTTTTGATAATTTCCTTTAGCCAACCTTATGAAATTTATGTTAAGGCCCAAATAAATATTTAAAAATTTAGAAAATAGTCATTACTTGGCATGGGACCAGGTCATTCTAGGTATATAGGTCTATGGTAGTGGAGTTATTTTCTTAGAATGGACCTATCCTGAAGAATCAAGGACATCTATCCTGAGTTGGAAGTAATCTTAGAGTGATGTAATAGAGGTTTGAGAATTAACTTTGAAAGTTTTATGTAGTTGTAATGATGAAAAAAGGTTCAATATTGCATATATATAAACATATTAGATAAATGGAGAATAAGATTCATGTACTTGGGTGCAAGTCATATGGTTTAGAAAGTGTCAATAATTAACATTATCAAGTACTCATGACTATATTTAGGTATCTACACCACCCCCCCTAATTTTATTTTAGTATTTAAATTGATAGAGTAAATAAGAAAGAATTAAAATTGAGTACAAAACACTTTATCTTTTATAAGATACTATAATTATGTAAGGCACTCAAATTTAACAAAACTTGTAACATCACATGGAGTAGTCATTTTTCAATATTTAAAATTTGAAAAATATGAAACTTTGAATTTTGAAAATTGAAAAGAGATCAAGGAAGGAGTACACTTATAAAAATATGAAACCAAATTTATCTATAACCTTTAAAATATGGTGAGGCATTAGATAAATGTTCCTCCTTGTTTAATCACTTAGAGAGATGATTTCATATGTTGATCTAATGGAAAATTAAGAGTGATCAACTCCCAATTTTAAATAACTAATCAATGGGGATGTACTAATCTCAAGAAGGTGGAACCATGATGGGTTCAATAGAAGTGATTCCAAGGCCAATAAATGTCACTAGACTCAAATTTACATCACATTAACAAAATATGGAAACACACAATGGGTTCTATAGAATTAATTCCAATGTTATTGGATGTCCTAGAATGAAATGTACACTAATTTTAATAGATTGAATCAAACTGATGCAAATAGATCCATATTTTATTTGCATGATAAAAAATTAATGAATAATATTCATGCCCCCATCATGACCTCAGTGCCAATAAATTTGAATTAAAATTAAAATCTGCCTTAAAATTTGTAAACTATATTATATTTGATATGTGCATGAACCCATATCATGTCTTTTGAATGTTGAAAAATGTGTATATGTGCATGATAATGTATCATGCCCCTAAGTCTATGTCAAATTATATATATTCCATGCATTTATATGCTTAACTATACTTGTATTTGAAACATGTAAGTTTTGTCCTATAACTATTATGCATATGCCCATGCATACGTATTCAAGTGCGTATGAATATTTACTTTGAGTATTTTCAAAGTTAGTGCATATGCATGTCTTATGATCCCATAATTTATATAATTGTGCCAATATTTATCATGTTTATAAAATCTGAATTACTTTGAATCTTTGAAAACCATCACTCTATCTAGAATCTAAATTTTGAATTATTTTAAAACTTTGAAAACCTATACTCTGTCATAGAATCTAATTTTTGAATTATTTTGAAACTTTGAAAAATTTTATTGTTAATCTTTGAAATCTGTACTCTATCCCAAATATGATTTTTTATCCGGTCATGGAGGATTATATCTCCAAGATAATCCCATTATGATTCTCCCTTTTTGAGATGAGTGATGTAGCCTACAAGTTAGTCATATAAAAATAAGATTTAACTATATCATGTGATAAATATATAATCATGTAACATTATGTCATCAGAACAATGTGATTTTTATTGAAGCATGTATGTAACATATTGAATTCAAGGCATACAAGTGTCATGTCTAGATAGATATAATAACAAAGCATGAAAAAAAAAAAAACCATATCTAAATATGACTATGTAGTAAAAGTGCATGATATGGATCATGGCATCATTAGTAAAGCACAACACACAATGTCACATAATGTCCCACATAAGACCAAGGGATGCATACAATAAACATGTTCAAATTTTTCACATTCCAAGATAACATAGGACCAAGGGCCGTAATTAAATGGAGATGTTCAAATGTCACAAAGATAAATATTACACACATTGGGCCAAGGTCCACAAGCTATAGACATGTTCAAATGTCACACATAATAATAAAACATAGGGTAAAGGGCCACAATCAAATGAAAATTTTCAAATTCCATACATAACACAAAAATATTTGCATACATAGGGCCAAGGGCTACACATAATAAGAAAGCAATGTCTATCCTACCACGAGAGAAAGTAAACAACATCAAATGAGCATAAAAGTGAAAACTAGTCTACATGATCCATATGTATTAATGTCAAATCATATCAAAGTAGAATTTCCACGTAACAAAATTTAATATACGAGTAATTAGAAAGACACTTGTAAGATATGTAGCTTGATATGGTAAAGAAGTCATAACTATATATAGCCTATTATAATGTACCATGTAGAATTTGATGTCCCAAACACAAGCATGTAATTTGGGTAGAAGGAAATCCAACATCTAAGGATCTATGTATGATATGTATGTCTTGAATCATACTCATATGCCTCATTAAATGTGTGTATGAAAAATAATATGTTATCTACCAAAATATAGGATAAATAACATATGTAAAGAATTAGACCAACAAGTCTTGTCATGCGTAGGTCCTAAATTTTTATATTTTTAGAATATTTTGAATGTTTTTATATTTTTTAAATATTTTAATATTTTTAACATATTTTATATTTTTGTATTTTTAACATTGTTTAATTTTTGTAATTTTAAAAAAATCTGAATTTTTATATATATGCAAGGGTAAATAGCAAGGTTTTGAAGATATAATAATGGGAGGGATATGAATAATCCATAACATGTGTAAAGGCATATTATGCACTATATGTGATATCATGCCCATGTGCATAAATTAAAAACAAGTAATATGCCCCCAATGTATATGTGTATCATAATAATGTAACTCAATATTATATGTGGAGATGAGAATATGCATGCCCCTAGTGGGAAAGGATCAATGTGTGCTCATGTAGTATGCATATATAAGAGTATATAATCATGTAATCTAAAATGGAATCTAACATATATGTATATAGGAAATATTTAAGAATGGGAAAGAAGCATGCCATAAAATATGTGCATTAGAATTAGTATGAGAAAGTGTCATAGATTTTTGGATCATGATAAACAATAAAAAGCAAAGGGCCAAATAAAATAAAGCCAAGGATAGAAGAATGGATTTATTAAAAGTATATGTACACATGTGTGCATAGATATAAGAATAATGTAGATGAGTAGATATGAGGAAGCTATGTATAATTATTCAACCTATTTTAATTTTAGAAGACTTAAAATAATTAGTATTAAGTTATTGAAATATAAATACATATATGTATTAATTTGATAATGAAATACAATCAATATACAATATGCTACATAATTTATAGAAATCAAAAACTTTATAAAAATAGTAAAAAGGCTTAACAATGTTCAAACCTTCCTAAAACATAAATAGATCTAACTAAGTATGTTCATTGTAACTAGAAACTATGTAAAATTGATTTCCAGATATAGTTATGCTAAAAATAATAATTCATGATTTACTAGGATAAGTCTATGAGAGGTATACAGGGGAACACTTTGGCCTTGTTTGGATATTATGTCCATATATTGGTTTGTTTTATTCCTAATTTTTGGCTCAAGGTATATGCGATCACCTACAAGGGTTTAATATAGAAAGTGGTGTTCTGAATTGTCACATAGAAGACCTAAAAATTAGAAAACCCTAGACATTGCATATGCACTATATAACAATTAAATACAAAATTGGGAATAAAAATGGGTTAGTAAGGATGGATGAGTTGGCCTCATAAATACCTTGTAACTGAGTGCTACCTATATAAATTGAATGGGCCTCAAGCTGGTGTAATTCTTCCTTGTCGAGCGATTGTGTGATGTGTGATGATATAACTAGAATTATTATATCTATAATATTGATTTAAATACTTGAAAATGGATTCCATTGACCTTTAATTAACAATATTAAAACTTATATTATGATTATTGAAATGCTACATAGTTAAAATAGGTAGAAGTAGTGCTCTTTTGCTTAGTGTGTAGTGTAATCATTAGAGAGATCTAGTGGTGTTTCAATGAGTGGCCTTTAGGTGATTTTATAGGAGAATATTTGTACTTATTTCACTAAGTGACTTTAAAAAACATGTAGGAGAGTCATTAGGAAATGTCCAAATTCCAAAAAATGATCATTGGAGTGTGGGAGACATGGGCATGCTAGGGGACAAGGCCACAATGTGACACTATCCATCTAGTGTGGAATTATCTTGAAAGATAAAATACATTGGGGATAAGTCTAACATGAGCCTATGGGATGGATAGAGATGAATGCAACTGAAATATGGATGTTTATATGACATTTTTAGTGTTTTCAAGATAATGAAGGATCTCTTATAGATTACAAATTAGTGAAATATAGAATAGATCAAGTGAGGGTAAGGATGACAACAATATACATTGTCAATCACTTAATGATTAATTTTAGGTGTCTAAATTTTCTCCACTTTATTCTAGTGATGCACAAAGTGAAATTACTAGAGTAGACTAGATGTTATCATGAGTGTGTTTACACACTTTGTTTCTAGAAGTGAAGCTTGATTGTGTAAGATGACTTAATGTAAGAAACCTTTAATAATGTTGCTAAAATTAATATTTGAACATATTGAAAATTGAAAAATTATGAAATTTTATATTTATAATTTTAAAAGAGAGAAATGACATAAAATTTCCATATAACTTAGAGATGACTAAGTGCATGCCCCCTTATTGGGAATTTTGGATAAGTGTTAAACTATGGTGAATTGAGAGTGATCAAGACACAATTTGAAAACCATTGAATGCTCTTGTGTTGGAAGGATTGTAAGCTCCAACTATTATTTGAATGTATAATGTACTCTACAAAATATTTGAAAGGGTAGAACCATGAACTATGGCTTGCTATATATTGAAAAAGTGTAAACATAAATGTTGAGTGTCACTAAACTCTAACATGGACCATTTGTAACTAAGATGAGTCACACTACTGTAACTAGATATAGATTCTATTTGAAACTTGAAACACAAGGATTTTGAAAATGTAACAATAGAAATGTGAACATGAATTAATAGTATTCCCCTTGCATTTGTATTGTATTAGGATGTTATTTGAATATATAATTGTAACTTTGAACTTTTAAACTTTTGCCACTTTTGAATTTTTTGGAGTTTTAGTTGTAACTTTTAAATTGTTTAAAACTTTAAATTTTTAATTATAATAAAGAGTGGACATGCATGCCACGTGCCCCCATAATCTAAAAAATTCTGAATCATATTATCATTTTAAAACTATAAATTACCATAAATCTTATTTTTTTGCTTATAAGGATTGAATGTTCCAAGCATACCCATTGTGATCTCGCCTTTTGAGATGAGAGACATAGCATAAAAATGACTTATCTCAAATAAATCATATGTGAAATATATAGAATTTTAAATATTTTAAATCAATTACATTCATAGTAGTGAGTATAACATTGCATGTATATATGAAACATGTGCTAGCAAGATATATCATTGAAGCATATAAGTGATGTATGCATGATATGCATCATGTCACTAGAGTAGTAATAGAGTATATAAGTGATGCATGATAATAATCATGGCACTATAGTAAATTAGATAGAATGCAAGATATGAATCATGACACCATAGTAACAAAAAAAAACCATAAAATTAAAGTCATATAATGTCATGTAATTTGCATAATATGCCACTCATAAGGCTTAAGAAGCCACATACAAAGAACACATAAAATGTCACATAAAACAAGGCCAATGGACACATAAAAAGGAATAATTATGCCAAACAAGTAATAATTTGAACATACAAGGCCAAGGGCCCCACACACAATAAAAAAGTCTAACCTATAATGTAGTAAAATATGAATGCAAATTAAAACATGTAGTAAATGAGGCTAGTATAGATCTATCATATGCATGAATTTGAATGTTATCAAGTAGAATATTTCATGTAATACGTGTGAAAAATATGAGTGATTCAACAAGACATTTGTATCATATGTATCTCAACATGGGAGATATGTTATGGATAAATACAACGTGTTATAGTGTTCACATAAAATGTAGAGAGTCCCCAACTTAGTAGGGTTGTTGGGTAATAAGGGAAGCCCAACATCAAAGAATCATGTGGAATTATGTCATGTATCACACTCAATAACCTCATGAGAAGCATTATGTATTGAAATATGGAACATGTTATTTTCTTAACATAGAATAAATAATGTATGAAAATAATTAAGCTAGAAATATTTGAAAATGCTTTAGGTCTTGATTTTGGACTTTTGACAATATTTTTATTTATTTTTGAATTTTTTGAAAATATTTGGAGTTTTTTGGAATTTTTTAATTATATGCATGTTTTTAAAAATTTGACAATATTTGAATGCCAAAAAAAATATCTAAAAAGAGGTGATAAAAAGCAAAGTTTTGAAAATAAAGGAAGTAGGAAGGATTCTAACAATCCTCAACAAGTTGCAAAAGCATAGCATGATAAGAGGGAAGCATCCAATTTTACCCAAATGTATATATAATTTTAATCATATAAATTTAGTCAAAATATGTAAAATATGTGGGAATGTACATGCTTCTCAACTGGGGAAGATGCTAAAATGTGCTTGTGTAAAAAGTAGCAATATGAGATAATGTAAATGTAATAAGGTGTAAGATATGTAATAGTAAGCAAGTGGAGTGAAATAGAGATAAAAGTTTTGGATTTTTTAAATCACTTTGAAAATAAAGAAGGTAAGTACCCAAAGTAAACATTAAAACCAAATGTTAGAAGAATGTGCAGGTAAGGTGTAGAAGAATTAGTGGTAAAATAAAATAAAAGAAATTATGTACAAGAGAAATGTGAAACTACAAGCCAAGATTATTATCAAGGGGATGTTTATGTGTAGCCCATGTATCATGTGTATTATAACACTTAATTATATTTAAATATTCTTATTTTTCATAATTAGTATCATCGACATCATACTAATCTTCTCTATTACTAGGATCACAATCATCAATGTAATCATTATCATAGTAGAAAGTTATCTTCTTAGGTTGTGCTTGATATTGTGAGATGCCATTTTAACTATATTTTCTATTTATGTATGAGACATTTAGTGCATCATATACTAAAGTTGTTTTTTAAATATATTTATCACTATTAGGAGCTTGCATCTTATCTTGAATTAGAGAATGATCATGTATGATTGGTTGAACATTAAAAAGAGAAGTAATTGGTAATTTGACTTTATCTTTTTTATCTATAGTTTAAAAAGATGTAATGATTGATTCTTTATCAATAATATATTTATCATTAGACTTTGAAGGAATATTTTTTTGTGGATAAATATTCAAGAAAAACTTTTTAAAAAATGTGCTTTCTTGCTTATCTTGAATTTGTGCTTGCAACTTTTGTTTTGGTAATTGTTCATTTTGTAATCTTGCTTTTTCATCTTGTTCTTTTTGTAATATATATTTTTGAATATGTTCTTTTTATAATTTTTTTTGTACCATATTTAATATTTGTGTTCTTTTTGCACTTGAAATTTAGGAGATCCAATAAGAATGGGTTATTTAAGTGCTTTATATATTATAGTATCACCACTATCAAGGAGACTTTGTATTTTGTTATTTGGAGCCCAATAATTAGCTATATAATGCCCATGAAATCTATAATATGCAAAATAATATTTTTATCTTTTTATAGGAGGCATAAAAGGAAATGTAATAAACTTATCTCGAGTCATTTCTCTTAGAATCTCAATTAGAATCTTATTAACCATTTTTATTATTTTTAAAGCATTAAGTGTAGATGTATGTTGTTTATTAGACACATGATAGATATATAAAGATGTAGATACATGATTAACGCTAGAATACTCTAGTTTTTTAGTAATTTTTTTGTTATTTTCAAGAGATTTTATCTTTGAAATTAAATTTTTATTTTTATTTTGCAGCTCTTATATTAAATTTTACATAGTGATGATTTGATCTCAAAGGGCTTCACAAGCACAAGCCTTAGGTATGTTTGACTAAGTAAAAATGACAGCAAGAGTAGGTGTGAGAGATGGAGGGGTATATTATTCCTTTATAGTAAGATATTAATTGATTATATAAGAGTTGTTTCTTGTTTATTGATAACATTAAAAAAAACACTAGAAAAAATGCATTGTCATGATGTGGTGAATCTATGCTAAGATTATGATATTGTGGTGAAAAAGTAGCATAATTTGAATACAATCATGTAGATGGAGGAGAAACATAAAAATATGCATGATAATAAATTCCATTGCATTAAACTTTAGCGTGTGTTTTTCTAAGATCAAAGGAAGGAAAAATAAGTTTTTCCTCATGAATGGCATTATCCATTGTGATGCATATCCTATGTGAATTTATTTTGTAGAATAGAATGTAATATAATTCCATATAAAAATGGATATAAAAATTAGGTGTGTAATGATAATATTCCTAAATATAGAGTCAATGTGAACTAAGTCTATAATATACTTAACCTTGTACATTTTTATTAGATTTCATCTAATCATTACCTGAATTGACATGTTTGCCTTTTGTGGTTTTGCCTTCAAGTTCACAGGTCTTTATCGAAGGTCTTTATTGATCATTGATGGTTATTTGTTAATGGATAAATTGTGGTTTCCTAAAACCACTAATGGTTATTTTTGACCACCGACGGTCACTGTGGCAAATTAAATCCAAAACTTGAGAGCTCTTTTTCAAACTTCATTTGTTAATAATTGAAAGTGCTTCAAAGTAGGGGGTTACTCTCTTATTTTTTCAAGGACAAAGAATTGATTTGAACACAATTTGTTTTTTTTGACTAAATACACATTTCATTATGGGCTTTAAAAGGAATTAGTCAAATTTTAAAACATTTCAATTTGGGTTTAAAAATGAACATGTTTAATCTCACACATTTGAATTTTGGTGCCTAAAATGAATCTAGCATGCTAAATGTTAGAAACATTTCAAATTTGGTGCTTAAAACAAATGTTTAAGTCTTGAAACATTTTCAAATTGGTGTTTAATCATGAACATAAGATATATTTTGAACACTTCAATATTTGGGCTTAAAAATGAGCTTAGATGTTTTATGACTCATTTGGTTATGTGAAAATTCTTTTCATTTTCACACTTAATCCAAAGGCATAGTAATGAAACTAATACAACATTTCAATTTGGTACAACAAATCAAATTCACTTCAATTGTTTGAAAAAATGTTTGTTGATTATTTTCTTAACAAAAAGGATAATGCATGTATGCTCTCCCCCATCCCCTATAGGGAACTCATGGGATCAAAAGTGCCTTTCCATTACATTTTAATTCCTAGTATAGGATATAGAAAGAATATTGCCTAAGCTCTCCTCAAAATATCATAGTATTTGGTGATCTAAAAGTGACCATAAAGTCTTTCTACTTGTCTTTTCATTTTCATGTATCTTATCTTGTGAGGGGGACTTCATTACCTCCCATAATTTCTATAGGGAAGCTTTGACTTGGGGTTTCATATCCTAAAATCATCTTTAAACCCTCTCTATGGGGAGGTATAAAAATTAGATCACCCCACTGGGATGATGGTTTGAGCGATTAAACCATCTTCATTAGTGATTGGTTAAGCCTAGGATGTATGATCGATATAAACATTGCACTACACTAAAAAAGTGATGGATGTAGTGATTGTGAAAAGGAAAAGACCTTTTCACAACAAGAAAATAGACATGGACTCAATTGATGTGTTTATTCTCTTGTGTGCATACGTGAAAGTGTGTACACATGGGATCAATCTAGATGATAAAAAATAAATAAGTTTTAGTCAACCCCACTTTACCACACCTTGATAAATTTTAGGATGATTATATTTAAATGTATTTTGGTCATTTATTATTTGGTGTGTTAGAACTAAAAATTATTTTTTAATCTATGTTATTAATGAGTCATGTGTCCAACATCACTCCATTTTTTAAGGAGATGTTATGTCATCCATTTGACACTTCGATTTAAATTAAAAAATTATTGTGTCAAAACATTATGAGTAGTATTTTATTAAGGCAGGTACCATTATGCTATCCAAATCATTTTAAATCTGGTACCTTTAAAGTCTTTTGAAACAACCAAACATTGCCACATCTTTTGGGGGTGATAAATGTCATTACACTTCCCAATTTGTTTCAAAAGACCTATCTTGTCTTGCATCCAAACTACCATTATTACAACCAATCATTTGAGCCTTGTTGAATTTTTATCTAAGCCCAGTCACACTATTCAAATTTATCTAAATTATTGTCATGAGAATCCTAGTTTATCCTTAGTTGATTTTTTTATTAACTTTTACCAATTCAAATTCAAATATTGATTGCTTTCTATTTAGTCCTCAATTCATGGGGCTAATACATAGATGTTTCTCTTTTGGATTATGTAACTTGGGTTAATTCATCACTCAAATTTGGAAACTTTATTGTTTATGTCTTTATTTGATAGAGTTAGTCTCTCTTTATAGTGCCTTTTGTTTAGTGTTTTCCATCAATCAGATCACGTTTATGTCTAGAATGAAGTACCTAGTCTTTGCCATATTGTTTCAAATTTGTAAGATTAATTATTATCATCAACTTTTATTTAAAGCCTAGATTTCTATGTCATTTGACTAAATTTCCTAGCACAACCTTTTTGAGCTCATCTTTTAACTCTATATTTGGATAAAAGGCCTAGAAACTTTTCCCTTTCTTACTTTAGACCTATTTGGAATATGTTTGGACCTTAGACTTTGGTATCTTATTTTTAGGTCATTTTGCTTGACCTTGTTTATGTGAGACATTTAAAATTATATATTTTGATGTTATATTATTTTTACCAAATATTTCCATCAGACTTTTTGGAGATTTAGCTCCACCCTCGGTCAAGCTAGATCATGTTTGAACCCTTTATCTTTTTAGACATGGTTTTTCAAAGTTTGTAGAATATTAATACATTTTATTATGAAAAATTTGTCATAGATTTGACCATAGCTCACTATACACATAGTATAACTATGTATAATTTAGGGTATGGAAATGTTAGCATGTAATAAGACTTTGTTTAGGACCCTTACGAGGACAAGATTATTTGGGAGATGGATTCCTATCCACCATACAATACTCAATAAAGGGAATAGAGTCAAGATCTTTTGGCTTATTATTTGGTTAGCACACTTACTTATATGGAGCAAGACCAACAATAAATAGAGCAATACTTAGCTAGTATCCCTTCAATTGTGAAAAAATTCCAATAATAAAATTATTATGGTAAAATGCCATCAAACTATTAGGTAGGGCTTGATAATTTTCCAAATATATCAAGAGGGCCTTATAACATGACTTATCAAACCAATGATCAGGTCTCTTCTAGTGATCCTAATGCCATAGTACCGATACCATATCAAGATTTGTGTATGCTTGTCATCCAAAGAAACCTTAAGGAGGACTAATTAGTTTAAATGTAGATAATATACCAGATGTATTGATACCTAGCACATAATTTTATTCAAATGACCATGTCAAATAGATCTCTTATTGATTGAGCTCCTTTAATAGGGGTTTTAATGGAATTAATTGGTTAATAAAATTAGGGTTAGATCCATTTATGCAAAACACTTCGATCAAAAACATGTTCAATATCCTAATTATCGAAGAAGCATCTTCTAATTCTATGTAGAATAGTGAGCAAAACATAATGGACAATATGAAATTAAAATCCAATCTAAACCAAAGTAGTGTTAGTATACAAACACATAGTCAACAATAAAATGTGCCTTTAACTAACACCATTAGTGGTTCGTAGACTCAAGGAGTAGGAGTTTCTACATCCCAACCTCAACCAAATACCTCTAATCCTTAATCAACTACTTTTTATAGCACCCAACAACAAGTATTAACTAGCCAATGCCCAACACTGTGCCACAATAGAATATGACAAATACTACTCCTTCCAAATAGGTAACAAGTGATATTACACAACAATAGGCACCATCCAATAAACTCATGAAACATGGGTAGAACATCTTGCCACCTCAATAGAGGGAAACCAACGTTCCACCTCACCAGGTAGTAATGAAAATACCTCTTTCATCAGAGACTAACATGGTGATCCAAAACCAAATGATGTCTAACCAAAAATGTATAAATATTAGTTAGTGACAGATGTTAAATATCAAATATGTGACTACTTCCTAACTGGGATTCATGTAATAAAGAGGTTACAATTTTCCTCAAGTACCTACTAGGAAATAGTTGAATTTTATGCCAAATATGCCATAAGTTCAATGATAGGGTCTTGGTTCATAAGTCCCTCTTAATTAGCTAGGTATGACTAGTCGGTAGCATGTCCTTATTTAACCTCAACAAACATAGTAAGACCATATTCCTCCATCTTGACCTTAATATTCTTAAAGTTAGGCCTACATTCCCAATTTAAACTAGAATATCACATAACTACAAGTGTAATTTCAATAATTGCACCCTAACCTAGGTATTCATATTCCTAGTCCATTCCTTAGCCAATCCAAAATTCCCCAATAAATACCTCCATCATAAATCAATCAAAGTAATTCACTTATGATTGCTTAACTGAAATGATCCCAATTTTTTTTTGGGCATCACTTCATTCAGGATGCAAATGGTGTTACACATGTACAATTACCTTAATTAAGGTGATTACCCCTAGAAGATCCTATGAGGAAGATTATTGCTTTATGAAATGCATGCAATTCAAGATGTATAGTCATGTAATCCATAATTATAAGCCATGAAATAAATAGGAATATACATCATCCCAATAGGACCATCTAGCTATCCTTACCGTATATAAGAGACTCACACCTATGTAAATTAGGGTAATGATTTAGGTACAATAATTCCTGCCTCACTTAGGATAATTAGGAGGAATATTAAGTACCTAGTCATTAAACCATGTGAACACTATTAAAGGTGGAAAAAATGATAATAGAGGTTTTCTAACTCCCTTCATATACCATTTACAATATTCAAGTAATCAAAACATACAACACTGCATTTAAAATTCAAGACTCATAATGCAAAAGAATCATTGCACCAATAAATTTAAGGTTTAACCATAATTGGATCAACCAAGGAAAAACATGCCTACATTATTCTATAAGAAAATATAAGCTTCCAATGATGTCCTTACTCATTAAACTTAATACATATAATAGATATGCAATGATGCTAACCTATTCAAAACTTTATATCAACATCTCATAAATTTAATGATGATTGCACCATGTTTAATTTTCACACTTAACACTAGACATAAGTTGGGATATGATTTAATCATATACTCATGCCTTCATCAATTTAAGGAAATCCAAACTTACAATATCTATATGCATGACATCGATCGAGCTTGCAATACTAAATTTTCAAATCTTTCTTAGGATAAACATGCATGACTGTAATATCAAGTTCTTTAATACAATTTAAATGAAATGATTAAATATATAGCTATTTCTTTTTAAAATTTCATGAATGTCAATCACTTGATTCAAACATGCATAGATTCACAATCACACACTCCTTTATACTTGTAGTGAAATGAATTAAACTTATTGTTGTATTAATAACCTTCCTCTTAAAAATTAAGAATCATTTATTATTCATAACCTATGTCCAAAAAATTCATGTAATAGTATCACGTTATATCTACCCCTTAGGACCACTTGCCAAAACCAAAATAAATATAATTAATACCAATAACCACTTGTTACAGCCATACAAAAATAATAATAACACTTATTACAACCATACAAATAATAAAATCAATAGATTACACAATTTAAGAATTAAATTCCAACACACTAAAAATTCATACACCTAGCTAATAATCAACTTGATTTCATATTAACTTGAATTTTGCTTACTAATTTTTATTTATCATAAGGTAATAATTCTAAGGAAACACAAACTTTATCAAGTATCCTACATGATCAAATTTGTCATTAATTCGAATCATGTTATGCACATGTACAAAAATGCATAAAGTTTTTCAAGATCTTTATTTAACCATGCCACCAATTTTATCAATCCGATAACAAGTTATTTTCATCCATCAACAAGATAAAATTACCATTGAATAAATCCACAAAATTATATAATTTCTTTTAAGCTTCCATCAAAATAATGTGATAAATAAATTTGTAATATCATAGTTGGGATGAATATTCCTCACTACATACTATTCTCTTGTCTTATTAACTAAATATCAACACTATCAAACTTTCATCATGATATTCATGATAATACTATAATTTATAGCATCAAATAATGAAATGATAGATTGAAAGTGACTCAGTCATGACAATCAAGAACACTCAACTCATACCCATATATTGTCATTGACATAATTCTGGAAGTATATTAAGATTGAATAACTTTTTTCATTACAAGTGGATGTTATAGGACTAATAAGTAAAATTAATAACTTCTAAATCATGCTATAGGAAGAGCATTTAATTACTGCAACATATTTCTCTTTTTAAATAGAAAAAATACAGTCATATTATAATTCAATTTTCTTTTCTAATACTCAATAAAAAAATACTTTAGATATATGTTTCAAAATTTAAATAGAGGAAAATAAAACTCAGGAATCATTTTTAATATCATTGTATGATTTATGAGAAACAAATTCTTCAATTTTAAGTTTATATGAAGAATGAAACATATTATTTTACATTTTCAAGAGGTTACTATAGCAATAATAAGTATAAAGAGTAATTTCTAAACATGTTACAGGAAAACATTTAGTCACTGCAACCAAATAATAATAACGCCAACCACATCATATAACTCCATAATGAAATAACAACCATCAAATAATCCACACATCAGCTTGACCCATTTGATGAGCCCTCCAGTTGGTATCTCTCACCACCCCAACCATGAAATGGGTGGTGGATTTAAGCATTCAGGCTTTGGGTGAAGGTGTGAATAAGATATTTTTAGCCATCAATGAACAATTTACAATAGTTACACAACATCATCAATAGAATAACCTTAACATCATGCCCCAATGAAACCAACAACACTAAACCAAAATTTCACAAGTTTTACTTACATAAATGACCCTATCAAAGATATCAAGCATCCATCATAAAATAAAACACCCAACCCCATAATTTTTTAACCAAGAGCAAAGTAGCTAGTTCAATCATGTTTTAACTCAAGCAAGCAAAATAAAAGAGGTAAAATAAGGGAAAATAACACCTTTAAAATAATACTACAAAATGCACTAAAATCCAAGCAAAATAAGCCAAAATAGAAATATACAAGCTTGGTTATGGTGTTATATTTTCATAAAATGTTCATAAGGACCAACAGGGTCAAATTTATCTATATCCAAGTCATATTAAATAACAATAATAAAAACCCAACAACTGTAAAATAAATATAGAAAAAAAAGACACCCATTTGACCATTAAATAAATAAAACACACAACATGTCATTATAAGGCAACACTTCTAGCCATGAATAAAATAAAATAAATAGTTTAGGTTTTATTACCTTATATACAAAAGAATTTCAATAATAAAGTCTATTTTTAAACCCTGTACATCAAGTGTAATTTTCACACATAATGAGGCATAAAACTTTAATATTAAATTGATTTTAAACCAAAATAGAATAATTTTGTGAGATTTTACTAGTTTTAGAACTCTTACAGGTTCATGGTAAAGTCTCATGACTTCCTCTTGATCCTACAAGTATTTTATAAAAATTAAACCAGTATAAAGAATCAATTCATCCCTACATAGCCATAGAAATACAAAACTTCAACAAGAATAAAAAATGCATCACTTAGCTCAAATATACCATATGAAGAATAAAATAAAATTCTCCTTGATTACCCCTCTCAAAAATGAAATTCTTGCCCATTTACATCCATTTTATTTCATGACTTGCTCTCTTTTTCTCCCTTCTACCCAAGCAAATTTTTTTCCAAGCCACTAAAGCCTAATGGGATGAATTTTGAACCCTCATTACTCTCCATGGATGCCATTTTTCCCTTTGGGGTTTCTTACAGGGATGAATTTCAAACCCCCATTTACTCTCACTAGGTAATACTAGCACTAGATAATACCAGCACTAGAAGGAAAACATTATAGGAATGAATTTAAAACCCCCATTTACTCTCCATGGATGCCATTTCTCTTAAGCAAAATAATTGATTACTCTTTTTGGGTGAAGAGTCAACCCCTAATGCCATTATAACCTAATCATTAAACTTTTTATTTTTATTTTTTTTAATTTATCTATAAATAGATATACTTTATTTATTTTATCTTTATTTTAACTATAATGCATGGCCAAAGTTCACAACCCCTTTACGATCATCATGGTCTATCAATAATTTATTTAATAAATAATACTAAGCATGGGTTACTTCTTGCCCATGTATTTATTAAATCAAGACCATTATAGAGTTTTGATCTATTATAATGCATGTCATTAACCTGCTTGAACCCTCTTGACAATAAAATCAAGATAAAAATACCTAGATTAAACAATTTTAATCACAATATGATCCATGATGGGCAACAAATTAATAGACCTGATATGACATTTAAAGTATTTGAACCCCTTAGCAACTAGAATAAAGAAAATGATAGTTTTCATAAAAAGATAACTTATCACTAAGCTAACACACAATACAACAATAAAAAATAATAATAAAAATTAAATGCAAACACAATCATGTTCAAGAAAAATAAAAAGATGAAAATACAAATCAAGATTAAACAAATAAAACAAGACAAAAATAGAGACATTAGACATGTTGCAATTGTTTAAGGACTAGATAGCTCATTACCATTATATTTCTTATCTAGTGCTGGTATTATCTAGCTTCTCACTACCTACACCATTATTACCCCAACTACCAAAATTCACCACCAGCCTAACTCATGTATTTATGAACCTTGTAACCACCAAAATATGGTATCAACAATATCTTATCTACAACAAAAATATATAGACTTGTAAATCTAAATTGAATAAACATCACAATATAAGACTACACTGATGACATCATCAATATACATGATCAGAGTATGCTACTACATTATAACATCAAATCAATATCTATATGTAAGTATCAAATGATCATTACTAAAAAATATGCTAATATATCTAATAATATCTATCAAATAATAGTCAAATAATAGGTTATGACATCCTCCCCTTAATGAGGAGTCGCCTTAGCAACAAATCAAAACAACCATGGATAGTGTTGTTTAAAAAATTACGTATCTTATCATATGGCACTTCTTTTACTCAATAGGTCCCATTGTACCAGGACTTGATGAACATATTAATTCTTTTTAAGATTTTGATTATCCATATGTTGATTTTAATAGTATACTAAGTTTTAGAAAACATAGCAACTAAGTGCAAAATCTGAATCCTTAAAATAAGAGATTCATTATTTCATGCCTTCTTACATAAAGATTCATAGATTTCCATAGTCAATGGAGAAAGGATCAAATAAAATCATCTCATAATAATTATACTACAATATTTTTGACAATTTAAACCTCGTATGAGTAAAGGTCATGTATTAGAGCACTCATACATACTTAAATTTTTACATTTTCTTATCAAATTTTAGCATAATTTCAAAAATCAGAGTCAAGATTTTGAAACTAAAATAGTTTCATGTTAAAATTCATATCATAAAATAGACATAAGGTCTAATAAACTAGTAATTTCATTGTTTAAATTAAAGTAGATTGAATATTTATGCTCAATTACCAACTTTTAATTTATGAAAACAACTGATTTAACATGAAAAGCTAAAACTGAAGCATTTTTCATAAAAAATAGTTATGTCCTAAGCATAATTTTGTAATATTCACCATAAGATATAAATCATATAGTAATAATACTTTTTATATGGTATTTTCATAACTTTAGATTATGATTTATGTATAATTTTTATCATCTATCTCAAAATGAAATTAACACCTGACTAACCATACTACTATGGTTGCTAAAATTTGCATCATTTATGGGTCAGTGCAATATCCCACACCAACCATATCAAATATTATAGAGGCCATCCTAGGCACTCACATGTAACCCTTAAAATTTTTAGTATGTTATTCATTAATTTTGTGAGCACACATGATGTTTATACGGATCCCAATACTACCATCATTTTACAATTACTTTTTGGTAGCACCCAAAAAATTTAAAACTACCTGATCAGGATTTTACATTGCCCCTCCTGAGCATAGGCATACATGTTAGTCATGCATTTAAAAAAAATAAAATATACTTCCAAGAATATTATTCATAAAAAATATCCATTTTGTAACATAACACACTTGCATTTAAAAGCCAACACATGCCTACATTACAATAAGTATAACCTCACTATAATGCATAAGAATCTAACTTATAAGGCCAATTAGTGCTTCACAAGGCTACTTAAAGGTCACACATAGGTTAGTTTTATTACAACCTTCAAAAGGTGGGTAAGGTAACACTTAATCCTTAAGGTGACCATTATGCATGAATATCCCATAGCCAACTTATGGCACACATGGTGCACACACCTAAATAAATTAAGGGGCTACCTTATAAAAAGGATAAAAATAGATTTTAAACCTATGAGAGACTCCACTTCCTAACCCATACCTAGTCTAAATCAATGTGGATATAATATTTATCTACCCTCAACCTCATACTTACATCAATACTCATCATTAGAGCAATAATGTGAGATTACACCACATAATACAACACTATACCCCAACAAATTCAATTAAATAGAAGTTGTTTTTGAAAGGAAAAAGTTACATCATAAAGTAGTTCACGATCACATTAATTCATATCAAGAGTTAACAACATAGGGTCACACTTGTTCTATGACATATACATGAAATACTTATGAAATAATGTTTGATAACATAGACAAATTACAAAGTTACATGATCTGACATAATCATATATAACATAGAGGTTTACATAAAATACAATAATTTTACATATAATAAAGGAACCACATAGAATAGGATACATATACTTGACTTAGATGTTCTCAAACTTATGTTAAGATACTCCCACATCACAATAATCAATACAAGATGGTGAAGTACAAAGGCCCATGATTCCCATCAGGTCACCTGATGTCTAGATACCATCTAAATGACACCAAATATCTCTTATAAGTACCACATAATCAATCCCAAAGATCTCAAATTATGAGCACCTTCCTTCCAGGAAGGTTGTGTTTTAATAAGACCCAAAATATATCTCCATGAGTTCTAAAAATTTACCAACAATATTCATATGTCATGGATAGATGGCTCATGCTAATCAATAATAATAAAAGATCCATAAAACTCTCTAACTTGCCCAAGCAAGTTAGTCACATTCACCTCCACTTGGCCCTCTAAGCTTACACCCTCAATCCTCCCAAGTATGTCATACCTCAAGTATCATATAAGGGCTCATCTAAACAAGCCTCCATCAGATCCCTAACATTTATCCTCTTATTCCAATAAATAATTTTTATCACTAGTCCCCTAATTGGCCTAAAAAACAAGCGAATGGTTGACTAGTGTTGTTTATCCTACGTAGAGTGGCCTTAGGAAGGGTGGACTTAGACAAGGCTCAAGGTGAAGGTTATATTATTACCGTAGAAATTTTAGCTTCCCATAATCATTAATATTAGCTAAAATTTATAGATTCTAGCACCTCAATATCATAGAACATAGTACTTAATCACTTTCAATTCACATAATGGTTACAATCAACCAATCATAAAAGAATTTCAACCAGAAAAACTTTTATGGTGTTGCTTACAAGTCCATCACTTGGACCCAATAGTTCTACCCAAGCACTAGTCATAATATATATATATATATATATATATAATTTGCATTGCTGTAACTAGTCATTTTTAGTGACACATAAAGACAAGAAAAACATACATCTACTTGCCATATCTATAAAAAAAATAGCTACATGAAATCAATAATTAATTTTTATTTTGAAATAATTTTTATTTTAATTACCCAAGATACATCAACAATAATATCAATATCTTATTTTATAATCATTCCTAAAAATTCTAACATTACCTCATAAGGCTTTATTAGTAATTTTTTGTACTTATTTTTTAATTACACCACCTTCCAAGGGCATATTTACCTTGGAAAAACTTTGACCAATCATTATCCACTCATCATAAGAGTGCTTTTTTAGCTCAACAATTCATGCATTTGAACATATATCACATAGAGATATTTAATTTATATGAGTATAATGTTTTGAAATTTTTGAGCATAACAATCATTAATTATGTGGGGAACACTAAACCCTAACATTTTTTTAATTTTTAAGATGGTTAAAGAAACCAATCATTTATGAATTCAACAAAATATTAATATTCAGTTAGAATTTTTTTTTGATCTTGATTATAAATTCACTACTTTGGATAAAACAATGATTCACAAGCACTAGTCATGAAACAAAGCACTTTCTTAGCTTATACTTGTGCCACACAAGTCCTAATAATGAGTTAAGATACCATTTCAACCTCACTTAACCTATTGATTATTAATTAATATTTTATTCTTTTGTTATCTATAAGGATTATATTTAACAATAAGGATATCAATTTAAGACAACCTTGATTCAAAAATCAGTTTATTAGTTCAAGGCAAATATAGTTAACATGGCAAGAATCACAATAAGCCAACTTCACCAAGTTGCCAATTAGGTTCTTAAGATAAAAATAAGACCTAATAATTTCATTCAATACTTCACTTAATAAGAGAGTAAATACAACCACATAAATCACATAAGAGATATGGAATAACTTCAGATATAACTTAGTCCAATATAAGAATTAAGAGAGTGATTTGTAAACTAATAAACCACTAAAAAATGAATCAATATTCATACAACTCACCAAGTGGTCTTGATAATCACAAATTAATTTTAAGGTCATTTTCTTCCAAAAATTATTATTAAGTTTGCTTAATTCATATTCAATGGACGAATAATGATAATCAATAACCATTCGAGTCTATCAACCCAAAAAGATCAAATCAGTCCCTAACCAATGATGATTTTAAAATTAGATGATTTACTCACGTAAATCAAGTACACTCTATCCCCAACTAGCCTCCCAAACATAAGTCATCTCATAACCCTTCAAGGAATTAATATCCCAAGAAAATTTCCAACAATTATCAAATTATTATTCTAAATTCTAACAATAGTCTTTTATTACATTGACTCATATTGACGTGCCCATACAAGTCAATCGGTAGTCAAGAGAGACCCATATTAATGCAACCAAAAATTGAAAAAGGGTGACTTAAACAAAAGTTATGGAGATCAACATATTATGATCAAGGAATAATTAAGAGCCCATAGGGTTTCAAAATGAAATAGTGCCTATGTCTTATTCTAGTCATAGATACACAACAAACATATTACTAATAAAAATAGTTGGATATAAGGTCCACTAAGCTCTTTATTTTGGTTAAGAAAAATTTTTCTTAAATTTTTTTAAAACATGGACTTTGATACTAGGTGAAATGACACAAAAAAAATTTGAGTATCACTTCATTCAGAGTGTAAGTGGTGTTACTCATGTACAATTCCCGTAATTAGTGTGATTACCCCTAGAAGATTCTATGAGGAAGATTATTACTCTAGAAAATACATGTAGTTTAAGGTGTAAAGTAATGTAGTACATAATTATAATCCATGAATTAAATAGGAATAAACATCATCCAAATAGGACCATCTATCTATCCTCACCCTACATAAAAGACACACCTATGTAAATCAAGGTACTAATTCAGGTACAATAATTCTTGTCTCACTCAGGCTAATTAAGAAAAACATTAAGTACCCAGTCATTAAACCATGTGAACACTATTAAAGGTGAATAAAATGATAATATATATTTTCCAACTCCCTTCATATAACATTTCCAATATTCAAGTAATCAAAACATACAACATTGCATTTAAAATCCAAGACTCATAATGCAAAAGAATCATTGCACCAACAAATTCAGGTCTTTACTATAATTAGATCAAATAAGATAAATCATTCCTACATCATTATATAATAATGCATAAGTTTATAAATATGTATTTTCTCATTAAACTTAATACATATGAGAATATGCAATGGCACTAACCTATTCAGATCTTTATATCAAGATCTCGTAAATTTAAAGATCCTTTCACTATGTTTAATTTTTACACTTAACACTAGATATAAGTTGGGATATGATTTAATCATATACTCATGCCTTAATAAATTTAAGAAAATATGAACTTGAAAGATCTATATGCATGACATTGATCGAGCTTGCAATACCAACTTTCTAAATCTTTCTTAGGATAAACATGCATGTTTGCAATATCAAGAAATGATTAAATATATAACCATTTCTTTTAAAATTTCATGAATGTCAATCACTTGATTCAAGAATGCATATATTCACAATCACACACTCCTTTATACTTATAGTGGAATGAATTAAACTTATTGTTGTATTAACAACCTTTTTCTTAAAAATTAAGAATAATTTATTATGCATAATCCATACCCAAAAAATTCATGCAATAGTATTATGCTATATCTACCCCTTAGGTCCACTTGAAAACACCAAAGGAAATATAATTAACACCAATAAACACTTTTTAAAACCATACAATAATAATAATAACACTTACTATAGCAATATAAATAATAAAACCAATAAATTACATAGCTCATAAATTAAATTCTAACACACTGAAAATTCATACACCTAGCTAATAATCAACTCAAGTTCATTTAAACTTGATTTTAGCTTACTAGTTTTTATTTATCATAAGGAAATAATTCTAAGAAAATAAAACTTTTATCAATTATCCTACATGATCAACTTTGTCCTTAATTCGAATCATGTTATGCACATGCACAACAGTGCATAAAGTTTTGAATTTTTTTGTTTAACTATGCCACCAATTTTTTCAAGCCAATAACAAGAAGTTATTTGCAGCCATCAACAAGATAAAATTACCATTGAATAAATCCATAACAACATTATATAATTTCTTATAAGCTTCTATTAAAATAATTTGATAAATAATTTTTTAATATCACAGTTGGACTGAATCTTCCTCACTACATACTAGTATTTTGTCTTATTAATCAAATATCAACACTATCAAACTTTCATCATGATATTCATGCTAATAATATAATTTATAGTGTCAAATAATGAAATGATGGGCTGAAATTGACTCAGTCATGACAATCAAGAACACTCAACTCATACCCATATATTGTCATTGACATAATTGTGGAAGTATATTAAGATTGAATAAATCTTTTCATTACAAGTGGATGTTACAAGATTAATAAGTAAAATTAATAACTTATAAATCATTTTATAAGAAGAGAATTTAATTATTGCAACATATTTCTGTTTTTAAATAGAAAAAATACAGTCATATTAGAATTCAATTTTGTTTCCTAATACTCAATAAAAAATACTTTAGATATATGTTTCAAAAGTTAAACAAAGGAAAATAAAACTCAGAAATCATTTTTAATATCATTCTATAATTTATGAGCAATAACTTCTTCAATTTTTAGTTTATATGAATAATGAAACATATTATTTTACATTTGTAAGAGGTTACTATAGGAAGAATAAGTATAAAAAGTAATATCTAAACATACTACATGAAAGCATTTAGTCACTACAATAAAGTAATAATAACACCAACCACATCATACAACTCTATAATGAAATAATAGTGCCCAAATGATCCATACACTGACCCAACCCATTATATGAGCTCCCTAATTGGTGGCCCTCACCACTCCAACCATCATCTGGGTGGTGGAGTCATG
This sequence comes from Torreya grandis, assembly GCA_037957365.1. Classification (NCBI taxonomy): domain Eukaryota; kingdom Viridiplantae; phylum Streptophyta; class Pinopsida; order Cupressales; family Taxaceae; genus Torreya; species Torreya grandis. The sequence goes on along the minus strand of JARHVA010000231.1, from coordinate 79,149 downwards.
CATCAATATTTGGGTGAAGGTGTGGGTAAGATATTTTTAGCCATCAATGAGTAATTTATAACAATTACACAATATTATCAACAAAATAACATTAACATCATATGCCAATGGAGCTAACAATACTACACATAAATTGCACAAGTTACACTTACATAAATGGTCATGTCAAAGCTATCAAGCATCCATCATAAAATAAAACACCCAACCGTACAATTTTTAAACCAAGAGAAAAGTAGCCAGCTCAATCATGTTTTAACCCAAGTAAGAAAAATGAAAGAGATAAAATAAGGGCAAATAACACCTTTGCACCAATAATACAAAATGCACCAAAATCCAAAAAAATAAGCCAAAATAGAAATATACAAGCTAGGTTATGGTGCCATATTTTTATAGAATACTCTTAAGGACCACCAGGATCAAATTTATCTATACAAAGATCAAATAAAATAGAAGTAATAAAAACTCAGCAACTGTAAAATAACTACAATAAAAAAGAGACACCTATTTGGCATTAAATAAATATAACACTGAAAAGAAAACACCTAGCACACCATTGTAAGGCAATTCTTCCAACCATGAATAAAATAAAATAAATAACTTGGGTTTTAATGCTTTATTCATAAAAGCATTTCAATAATAAAGCTTATTTTAAAAATCTGTACACCAAGTGTACTTTTCACCCACATCTAAGTATGAAACTTCAACATTAAATTTATTTTAAACTAGAATAGAATATTTTTTTGAGATTTTATTGGTTTTGGGAGCCTTAAAAGTTCATGGGGAAGTCTCATGACTTCCTCTTGATCCTATAAGTATTTTATAAAAATTAAACTAGTATAAAAAATCAATTCAACCTTACATAGCCATAGAAAGACAAAAATTTAGCAAAATTAAAAAATGTATCACTTATTTAGCATAAATCTATCCTATGAAGAAGAAAATAATAAAATTCTCCTTAATTATCCCTCTTAAAAATGAAATTCTTGCCTAGCTACATCCCTTTTCTTCCATGGTTTGTTCTCTTTTTCTTCCTTCTACCTAGGCATGAATTTTTCCAAGCCATTAAAGCCTGATGGGATGAATTTTGAGCCTCCATTACTCTCCATGGACACCATTTTCCCTCTATGATTTATTCATAAGCCAACACAACAAAATGAAATTTCTCTCAAGCAAAATAATTGATTACTCTTTTTGGGTGAAGAGTCAACCCCTAATGTCATTATTTGCCCTAATCATTAAAATTTTGATTTTTGCTTTCCTTTATTTATAAATAGATATACTTTATTATTATTTTTTTATTTTAACTATAATGCATGGCCAAAGTCCACAACCCCTTTATGGTCATCATGGTCTAACAAGAATTTATTTAATAAATAACATTAAGCACAGGTTACTTCTTACCCATGGAGTTATTAAATCAAGACCATTATGGTGTCTCGATCTATTATAATGCATGATAATGACTTGTTTAAATCCTCTTGGTAATAAAACCAATCTAAAAAGACTTAGATTAAATAATTTTAATCATAATATGATCCATGGTGTGCAAAAAATTAATAGACTCGATATGATATTTAAAGTATTTGAGCCCTTTAGTGGCTAGAATAAATAAAATGACAGTTGAGACAAAAAAGAAGCTTATCACTAAGCCAACACTCACATTACACTAATCAAAGAAAATAGTAAAAATTAAATACAAAAATAATCATGATCAAGCAAAATAAAAAGATGAAAATATCAATCAAGATTAAATAAATAAAACAAGATAAAAAGAGAGACATCAAGCATACTGCAACTAATCAAGGACTAGATGGCTCATTAACATTATATTTTTTATTTAGTGATGGTATTACCTAGATGGTTACTGCCTCCACTATTATTACCCTAATTATCAAAATCTACCACCAACCTAGATCATGTACTCGTGAGCTCTAAAACCACCAAAACATGTCATTAAAAATATCTACTCTATATGAAACATATATATACATGTAAATCTGAACTAAATAAACATCACAATATAAGACTATACTAATGACATCATCAATATACATGATCAAAGTATGCTACTATATTATAACATAAAATCAGTATATATATGTAAGCATCAGATAATTAGTACTCAAATATATTATAATACATCCAATAATGTCTATCAAAAAATAGTCAAGTAGCAAGTCATGACATCAACCATCTCTTCAAACCAATGTTCCCACAAGTTTTATTAAACAAGAGATACAACAAATGAAGGATGCAATTGACACGATCCAAGCTCATAAATATACCAAAAAGTTCAAGTTAGATGATGTGTGTTCTTACCCTTTCAACATGGATTACTTGTAGATACCATTTACTCTAGGGTACAAGTCACCAAAATTTGATAAATAAAAGAAGAAAGGTGACCCCAAAGCCCATCCAATATAATTATTTATTGCATGCCAACTAGTGGCATATAGTGACATATACATATTGTTGTTGTTTTCAAAGCATTGAAATGGTTCCCAAAGTTACCAAAAAAAATTGTTTCTGATTTTAATGATCTTTTGGGTAAGTTTGTGCAACACTTCTCTTACAATCTCAAACATGAGACTTCATTTTTAGACTTAACATAGGCCAAAAAAAAATTGGTGAAAGCTTCAATAGCTATTTACAATCATGGAGATCCATTACAATCTGATTCACCCAAAATCTACTAGATAAGCAATTAACTATTATTTTTACCAAAAATCTACACAGTGAGATATTTTAAAATTTGGAGTTGTAATGTACATACACATTCAAAGAGATCATTGAAAAATGTTTTTTGATCTAAAGAGACCACATTAACAAAGGGATAATTAAACTAACCTCATCAAATTAAAACAATGGCTAGAACCAAATCTAAAATAGTGGCTAAAACCAACATCCAATCTAAACACAAGCATCATAACTAACATAAGCTAATAACAATGATAGACCCAAGTAATTCAATCACAATAAGAATGTTATAGGTAATGGATTAATAGAGTTGTGACATGTCCAAATGGTGCAATCACTATCTTCTCAACCTATGCTACCTTTATAGCTTACTCCTAACCAAAAACCTTTTTAGTAGTCACAACATGCATAACAAGTGTAATAACTTAGACTAATGTAGCCAATACAACAAATACAATAACATATGCCTTTACAAAACCCTCCTCTTCTAAGAAGAAATGTGCTTACTCATATTGATTTTACTAATCTTGGGGAGCCTATAGAATCAATCTTATTCAAGCTCGTAGTAACTATCTTGATTATATATCATGTTCTAAAAGATCAATTTCATGAGGGTGTTGACATGCCAAATTGGTATAGGCTAGAACAGTTCTATGACTTTTATAGTGTCAATGGCCACAATTTATAACATTGTGTGCAAATTAGACATGTAATTCATAATATGTTGAAAAATGAAGAGATCACATTGGATCATGGAGCTTCCACTTCCAATCAGAGCCTTAGCATCTATCAAAATCCTCTTCTGCAACATAACAATCAATAACAACAACCATAATAATAACAATGATGGCTAGTGTAACATCAACAACAATAGTATCGATAACTAAGGCTGAACCAATAGACTCAACAAAATCAACAATAAAACAAATAATCTTAAAATAATGGACAAAACCAAAGTTAGAATGGTAACAAATAATAGACCTATCATGTAGTTGCACATGACTAAAACACAATTGTAGGCCATATTGTAGGAGGTTGCATTAACACCATTTCTATTAATCTTAAACCAAGTACTAATTAGACAAGACTATTAATAATCATACCAAATCAACTAAATCATTATGGTAATCCTCACTTAACCTAGGACTACACATAGAGAAACCAATAAGCAGGGATTCCCATATTAGGACCTTATACTGATAACTTATTATTTGCTCATGACCATGTGTAAGTGTATTGACAACCAAGACTTATCTTATCTAGCCCTCTTCCATCATCATTTATTATCATCAATGGTCCCATACCTAATCTTGATTATGAAATCACAACTCAGTGGTCAAATATTACCATACCAAGCCCATAACCATCTGCTACTTCATCCATCATCCAACTAATCATTCTACCTTAAAACATACCATTTACCACTATCCAAGCAAAGATATTTGACATTGTGAAATAATTTTAAAAGATGCCAACATTAATCTTCATATTAGATTTGTTGCATAGTCCAAAATCCAAAAAAATATCTTGTTAGAGTTCTTTGGTCAATCTATAGTTTTAAATGACATATCTCTTGACAAATTTCAAGCTTTGGTTAGACATCTAGCTTCATCCCAACAAGTAATCTTCAACCAAAGTGATATGTCATCCCTTGGCCCCACACTATATAATAATCCATTATACATCAAAGTTTACATAAAGAGGCACAAAGTGAAACATGTCCTCATAGATAATGGATCGGGTTTGAATATAGTGTCTCTAAATCTTATCAAGCTTTTGGAGTACACCTTGATAGATCTCTAAGTAGAAATAATCACCATCAAATCTTATGACAATGAAGAGTGAGAATCACAAGGCACCATTAGCTTACCAGTTATCATTGGGCCCTTAAACCATGATACACTTTACCATGTTCTAGATCTTGATTTATCATATAATATGTTTTTAGGTAGACCTTGGTTACATGAGATTCATCTAATCCCATCAACACTACACCAGTGTATCAAGTTATCACATTCAATGATGAAGGTTAATATTCTAAGAGATTTACATCCATATGAGTATTAAAAACATCTCAAGGCCAAGTTCAAGAGTTAAAATTAACATTTCAACATGACTCCAATCACCAAACAAGACAAGGGGAAATAAATACTTGTTAATTTGCTAGAGAATAACTACATTGATCTTAATACCTTTGATTTACTTTCCCACATGTCACCTCGTGAAATGTCCAATCACTATACTATCTCAAACAATGGCCTAGGAAAGTATTTGACCCATGACACTTTTCACATTGCAAAACTTCCATAGAACCCAAAATCTTTTGGAAGACCAAAAGCCAAACCACTTTGTATGGAATGATAAAGAAAGGGCAAAGGCCACCAGTATAGTCCATCACCTATCACTTTCATACCAACCTTTGGCCAAGAACATGATCTTATCAAAGGAGATGAATCATGGTTGTATAATGACAAATTGGCTGACTATTACAAGAATTTCAATTATCCCATTCCTAATCGAATCATGGAAAACTAAGACTATGAAGGAAGAGGCCTTGGGCCAAATCAACAGGGAACATTTGAACCAAGTTCTATGATTAAATACAAAGAACATATGGACTTGGATTTAAACCACCTAGGGATGACTCCATGTATCTTATTTGAGTTCCATCACCAATGACTAATGATGATGATGCTAATAATGAAGCAATTCCAATCATAGCTAATTCAATGACTTATCCCAAACCAACCTATTTGACCATAATGCCATTTGTACCCTTCAATTAGTTATTTGTCATAATTTGATACCATTATATTATCTCCAACTAATAGACTGAGACCAACAAGAATCCAATGTACCAATTGATGAGTTCCATAATGATGAGGCCTTCTATGATTTTCTAGGCCTTAGGGATAATGTTTCATTGGGAGATCATAAATAAGGGATATCAATCAAGTTAGATCCTGAAGCCTATTTTGGAGAGTGGGTGAACACCTTTAGCCAAAAATAAATAAATAAAACATTGAGGTTCTCAAGTGAAAACATCTTTGACGTGTTTTGGACCAGAGAAAAAGTAAAGATAAAGGCCATTCACGTGGTGAAAACATGTTTTAGGCACCACTAGATGGGGATGTTCAACCTTCTTCAAATATAGATCAAGAGACCACCGATGATGAACTTGTCTATGGGTCTAAGATTAGTCTTGAAGAAGAACAAACTTTTGATCAAATCATCCAAGACAACATCAATGATGAACCTATCACTGAGTCTAAATTTAGTCTTGAGGAACAACAAGCCTTTGATTGCATAATCTAGGAGTTTCCAACTATTTTTGTCACATGGACATATCTTCCATTGGGGGACTCTAATTCATTGTGTCTAGGGTAACTTGAAGAACCAATCCTAATAGAGGACTCTCACATTGCCAAATAGTTCAAATCTTTACCCACTATTCTTGAAGATAGTTCAAACCTTCTAGTAAAAGACACCACATAGGTAAACATTAGGTCTCTAGATGACCCAAAGTGGATCAAATTAGGTACATCCCTCACTGAGGAGGAGTGTGAATTATTTATAGCCCTATTGATGGAATTTTTAGATATCTTTACATGGACATATTCTGACATGCTTGGTTTAAAACTTGCCTTGGTTGTTCATCACCTTGTGGTACATCTTGATGCCAAACCAATAAAGCAAAAGTTACATAAAATGCATCCTTGTATTATTTTATTAGTAAAGAAAGAGTTGGAAAAACTCTTGGAAGTGAGATGTATTAGGCCAATCGACTATTCTAAATGGATTTCCAATGTTATTCTTATCAGCAAAAAGCTATAAGGAATCAAAATATATACTAATTTTTGGGATATAAACAAAACTTTCCCTAAAGATGAATTTCTATTTCCATACATTGACATGATTTTTGACTCCATAGTGGGCTATGAGATAATTTCACTGATGGATGGTTTCTTAGGATACAATCAGATCAAAATAGTACCAAAAGAGAAACATAAGACATCATTCACCACTCTATGGGAAATATTCTATTATTAGGTTATTCTATTTGGCCTTAAAATGCAGGGGCAACCTATCAAAGAGCCATGATAGTCATATTTCATGATATGATGCATGACATTATTAAAGACTATGTCGATGACATACTAGGCAAATTAAATACCAGGGTTGATCATCCAACAACATTGAAGAGGATATTTGAGTGGCTACATGAATACAAAGTTGGGCTCAACCCAAAGAAATGTGTCTTTGGCATTACTTCTAACAGATTACTTGGCTTCATTGTGTCTCATAGGGGCATAAAAGTCAATCCTACCAAAGTATGAACCATAAGAGAGATGCCACCACTAACCAATTTGAAGTAGTTTCATAGTTTTTAAGGTAAGATCTAATCCATCAGATGCTTCATTTTATCAATTGGTTGATAAGTGTCATACATTTACACACTTATTTAAGAAGGGTGTAACATTTATATGGGATGACGATTGCCAAAAATATTTTCAATAGCTAAAGGACTATCTTACAAATCCACTAGTTCGATTACCTCATATGCCAGGGAAACCATTCCTTTTGTATTTATCAGTGATAGATCAAGCCCTAGGGGAATTTATATATCAACATGAAGATAATGGAAAAGAGCATGTAGTGTATTATCTAATCCATACTGGTAGCATATGAACACAATTATATTCCAATAAAAAAAACTTGTCTCGTGATGGTCTTCATAGCTCAGAAAATATGACATTACATGTTGGACAATAAGACCATGGTCATTTAAAAAGTATATCCACTCAAGTATCTACTATATAAAACAAATTTACAAGGTCACAAGGTCAAATAAATGTATTAGGCCAATCGACTATTTGGAATGGATCTCCAATGTTCTTTTTATCAACAAAAAGCTAGAAGGAATCAAAATCTATACTAATTTTTGGGATATAAACAAAACTTGCCCTAAGGATGAATTTCCATTGCCATACATTGACATTATTGTTGACTCCATAGTGGTCTATAAGATAATTTCACTGATGGATGGTTTCTTAGGCTACAATTAGATCAAAATAGCACCAGAAGAGCAACACAAGACATTGTTCACCACTCCATGGGGAACATTCTATTATTAGGTTATTCTATTTGACTTAAAATGTAGGGGCCACCTATCAAAGATCCATGATAGTCATATTTCATGATATGATGTATTAGGCCAATTGACTATTAGATCATGCTTTGCAGTGAGTTTGAGATAGAATATGTGAACCATTAAACTATTAAGGGGAAAGTTTTTACAGATTAGTTTGTTAAAGCACCCCTTGGAGACACAAAGCCACTCACATTCTAATTTACTGACAAATCCAATATGACCATCATTGAAACACCTCTTACGGAACATCACTAGGAGCTATATTTTAATGGTTCATTCATAGCACATAAATCAGGGGCAAGGCTTTTTTTTATCACTCCACAAGGGGATCTAATCCCTAAGTCATTCAAAATCATCTTTCTTTGTACCAATAACATGGATGAATATGAAGTAATTATAGCAAGGCTTTGATAAGAAGTACAATATAACATAACTCATCTAAAGGTTTATGGTGATTCTCAATTAATCATCAATCAGGTTACATACCACTTTCAGATTAAAGATGATAAGCTAGTTCCCTATAAGGCCATGGTCAAAATCTCGAGTATTAGATTGTTGACATCCAATTTGAACATATACCAAGGGCAAGAAATAGAATAAAAAATTCCATGGATACCATTGGGTCACTCATTTGACACGTAGATACAATAAAAGACTACCAATTTCTCATTCAAAATCTAACAACACCAGTGCATGAACCATCAACCATCGTAATGATTTGTGATATTATTGTTCCCATATATACTTGGGATTATAACCTATATGCCTATCTACATAACCATATTTTACCACTAGAATTATCTTGAAAACAAACCAAAGCCTTAATCCATAATACCCAACATTATACATTACTCAGACCAACCCTGTATCATCACAGTTTTGATGGAACTTTGCTTCATTATTTACCTTTGGTGGAATTTATACTAGTGTTATAGGAAGTTCACAAAGGAGTATGTGGAGTCCACACCAATGGGGTAGTATTGTCTAAAAATCTCCTACATATTGGTTATTATTGGCTAACAATGGATGTTGATGCAACTATATATGTGAAAAGATGTGATAAATGTCAATAGCATGATAATCTAATTCATACCCTTGCCAAGGCTTTAAAACCAATGTTGACACCATGGTCATTTGACACATGGGGCCTTGATCTCATTGAGAAGATAAACCCCACCTTGTTCAATGACCATAAAAACATCCTCACCACCACATAATATTTCAGTAAGTGGATTGAAGCTATACCCCTCACTTACATGATTGGAAAGCAAATTTTCAAATTCTTTTTCAAGCACATCATTTTTTTCTATGGTATCCCTTCCAACATTATATTGAATAATGGAGGATCATTCAAAAACAAGGATTTTGAAAAGATATGTATCAAATACAACATCACATAACACTTTTTAATGGCATATTACCCTCAAGGTAATATCCAAGTCGAAGCATCAAACAAAACCATTGTCAACATCCTTAAAAAGATTTTCAATGATGCCAATCATGATTGACACATTTAGATATTTTTTGCCCTCTGGGCATATTATACCAATCACCATACTCCCATAAAAGACATTACATACTCACTTGTTTATGGCACTGAATGCATTCTTCCCATTCAGGTCGAGTTACCATCATTACACATCTCTTTTAAACATGTTCTAGATGATAATGACTATCAAGTCATTCATCTGTAAGAGCTAGAGTTGCTTGATGAGAAATGCATGGACATAGTGAAAAATATTTATGCATATCAGAATTGCCTTCATGGCTAGTACAATTAGCATGTGAAACATATACAATTTGAACTTGGTGATCTTGTACTCAAAGAAAACCAAAAGAATACCATAGTAAAAAAGAAGCATAAAGGAAAGTTCAAACCCAATTGGGTAGGTCCTTTCATCATTATTGTATATTATGGCATATGACATACATGCTTACCATACCAAATGTGGACAAACTTGATGAGCCTATGAACATTATACACCTCAAGTGGTACTATGCTTGAGTGATAATGTGTATTGTCTATGAGGACCATTTCAAGTTGTACCATAATATTAATCTTATTCTTTGTACCATGCCATTCTACTATCTTATCATCTTACCAACATATCACTTTACCTATTAATTATCCATTATATCAACTAAAGCATGTTTTGATCCATCCTATCCTAGCCTATTTGACCTTCATTCATCCATTGGTTTCATTTTTAGTATGTAGAATCAGATCAATTTAAGTAGTTATTTCTGACATTTTAGATAAAGCTAGTATTTTAGATTTGTATGCTATAAATTTGGCAGTTTCATCCTTTGTTTCTTGTTACCTTCTTATCATGTTTATTTATGTGACCCTGATTATATCTACCTACATGGGCAAATCAATGTTTCACTATTCTTGCTACTAATTATAACCACCTATGGGAAAATTAGTATCTTTGATCTGATCAGTTGTATCCTAATTATAACTACCTATGAGTAAAATAGGGGCAAGATTTATTTATTATACCTTGACATAACAACTAGACATTCTTATGTTGTACTCTACCATCATACCAACTGTGCCTTTTTTTTGAATTGGCTGCTACACTAGTTAGATTCCTCCATTGAAAGTTGGAACTACTATGAACTAAGGACATTTCAAGACTATGTGGGTCATGTTTGATTCACGTTGAGGTCAGATCAATCCCCCTTTTCCATCATGCTTTCACTATTTTATGAACATCATTTCAAGTTAGTACGTTCTAGCCATTTTGTGAGCATTATTTCAATTTAGCACACTCTCTCCATTTTGTGAGCATCCTTTCAATTTTTTCACTCTCTCACCATTTTGCAAGTCTGAATTATTTGGTATGTCATTATTCTCGATCAATTTGAGACACCTAAAAAATTATAAAAAACATTTTAAAATCATTTATAAAAACCAAAAACATTGACCACTTTGTTGCTTTAAGGATTATAATAACCCTTACTAAGTTACAAGCAAATCACTTATCACTTAGTTTTCCCATCTTTTTTGGCCTTCTTATCCCATGCACATTCCATTTTACAAGAGCATTCCTATTCTTCTATCATATCTATCATATTTTTTTCATCAGTTATCATTTTCTTCTCATTTCCTAGAAGAACTACATTCGGCCTAGAGTTTTTGTTAGATATATCATCCATAAAAATATGTAAGTAGCATCTACTTGCTTATTACATATGGAGACAGCTTAACCACCCCTTTATTTTTATTTTATTCCCCCATCTTGTTTTTTATTAAGTTATCACCTATTTTCTAGGGGCAATGTGCATCATCTTATTTATTTGTTTCTATTTGTTTGTTGTTTGTGTGCCTATTTTTTTATTTTAAGTACTGTTATCTTAATTTCAATTTATATGTGTTCATTGGGTGATTCCTTATGAACTTATTCTTGAATCCATCCATATTAATGCATCAACATTGTAATCATGGTTTTTATCATTGGTGTATTATTTTCCCTTGAGTATTGGATATAGAGAGTCACTCTATGCATATTTTGGCCAAGTCCTCATGGTGTTATATCATGATGCCTATCATTAAAGTGCTACAACAAAACTCAATTTCAGAAGGTCTACTCAATAATGGCAATATCAACATCTCCTTGACATCAATAATAATCCCAATCATATCCAAAATAAAGTAATTAAATAATGAAATAATTTCAACCTTTGCTACTTTAGATGAGCATCTCCCTACTAACAGGTTGTCTCAATTCATCTTTAACCTTTGTATCAAGTTATCATCATCATATTTTCAATCATCAAATATCAATCATGTTTGCCATAATTAAGGTCCAATGATTATAACCTCCTATGGTAAAATCATTACACACTATCCCACCTGCATTCTCAATGATTATAACCACCTTTGAGAAAATCATTGTGTTATCACCAATTCTGATGATTTACTTTCTTCTGCCTGTATAAGGCATGTTGTTATCTTGTTTATCTATCCTAATTGGGGAAGACCCATCTTCTCAATGATTATAAATACCTTTGGGAAATTAATTCTGTTATCATACCACATTGCCACTATTGAGGTATAATGCTTATAACCACATTTGGGCAAACCATTATACACCATCCCACTTGCATTCTCAATGATTTTGGTCAACTTTAGCCAAATAATTATGTTGTCACCCCATCATTTTCATTTGTTTGGTCCCCTCATCTTGCTTATTTATTTTGAGGGAATATTTTTCAACCCTTTTTTCCAACCACTCCCTCGAGGGGGCACCCTACAATTCATCTATTGTAATTGCAATCATAATCACACCAAACATTTTTATTCTTTGACAAGACGTTATTGTGCTTATAACTTACAACACCTTCCAAAATAGGGGAAATCTATAGACATTTAAAATTGGTCACCAATGGCTTTATACCTAACTTTAGACCAATTCTTACTAACCATCGACCATCTATCCTAAGAATTTCTAAATGTCTTAAATTTAGCTTCATAACCATGCACATTAATCAATTTGGTCCATACATCAATTAAATCATGCAAATGCAAATTGAATTAAATCAAAATCAAATAAATGTTCAAAATGCCTAACAAGGATTAATTAACATCAAATTATAAAAATAAATTAAGGCCTAATTTAATTCATTCATAAGATAATAAATAAATTATCAAAAAAAAAATTCAAATATCAATGAATATCCTAGAAACTAATCATTTTCTTTTGTGAGTTGCATTTTGAAAAATATCTAGAAATATCCCACCCATGCCTATTTAATGTTAAATCATGACCATTTGACATCTTTTGACTCCACTAAGGTTATTTAAATCACAAAGGTCAAGTTTGAACCCATTCCAAGTTCTAATTACCCTCTAACTCACCTTGTATTTGGGTTAGTTATAAAATATATAAATACAAGCCTAGAGCTCTTCATTTGGAGAGCTTGGACATAGTAGTGTTATTTTGTAGGAATTTATGAAGCAAGAACATAGAGTTATAATGCCAATACATTGAATAATAAAACCATATCAAAGCTAATCCAAACATGAACAAGGTGCCAAGAGGGGATAGAGATAACCAAGCTCCATTGATAAAGACCTATTGAGCACAAATCTAAGCAAGCGAATGAAGAATCATTTTAGAGTAATCAAGAATTTGGGTAAGAAATTTGTATTTGTGTTTAAGTTTTCATTTCTTTCCATTTTTGGTTGTGTTTTCAATTGGTTTTTTCACCATGCTCCCCCCCCCCCTCTGGCGCCCGGCGCACCCCCCCCCCCCCCCCTCCCCGCCCCACCCCCCCATGATCTAGGCCTAGAGATGTTAGCTTGTTTAGTAAGTTTATTTCATTGTTTTTAGAACTAACTCTATACTAACCTCCTCTCTTGAGTCAAATTTCTTGATCACAATAATCTAAGAGATATTATATAGTCATAATCATGAGGCTTTTTAAGCTCTAATAAGACATATATAAGTGATGGTAAAATAAGATCAAAGGAATATTCCAAAAAAGGAGTTTATGGGAGGATTCATAGAGGAATATAGGAGTATTGAAATAGGTAGATTCAAAGTAGGAATAGGGAAGGACCTAAAGAGGAATCTAGATGTAGGATCAAAGGTAAGTTTAGAGAGGGAGGTTAGAGAATAGCCAAAAAAGGGATCTAAATATATGATCAAATATTTATGTAAAGATAATGGTAAATAAACTTCCAATAATAATATACAAGAGTGATAAAAGAGGAAAATAGATAAGATTCCAAAGGGGAATCTAGAGGTGTGACTAAGGAGGAAGCTAGAGGAGATTCTAAAAGAGAATCTAGAGGTGGGACAAAAGAGGCATCTAGAGGATATTCCAAATGGGAATTTAATAGGTGTAATTAATTTTATGGGACCTCCCAATGGTTGTAAACTTTAGATTCATCATAATAAACATTACTAAGATCATCTTCCCTAAGTTCTTGTTTAGTATGAATTGTCCATTCAAGATCATAAGTAAAAGACATAATATGATAAGAGCATAATATATCTAAATGATGTACACCATTAATATATTTAATTTTAATATCTATGATATATATAATAAAAAATGAATGCAATAACTGAAGTGTGTATGGTAAACAAAAAATATAGCATGTACAAAGAATCTAATGACAACAAATACAATACAAGCAAAAATCAAGGTATGAGTGTAATTTAGGAAAGGGAATGAATGATTTGTAGGATCTCAAATATACTTTCTCATTAATTGATTAGTGTTAGCACAATAATTTAGATAACTAAGTACAAAGGTGAAACCATACATGTATCCCATTAACCTTGGTTTCGAGGGTATGGTGAGAGTCAATTCCATGAGTGATACACTCCTCTTAGGTGCACCACAAATCATAAGAATAAAAGTGGATTCCTATTAATATAAATGAATGACCATATAAATTTTTATATATTGTGAGGCACGTGGAAACTAAACTCTATGTTTAGTGTTTTATTATGTCTATGAGCATTAGGGTAAAGCCCTCACACTAGAATGTCTATAAATAGAACACTGCATATCATTTCATGATAGTCACTAATTAGGTCTAAAATAACCATAAAATATTAACTAAAATAAAAAAAAATTAAAATAAAAATAAAGAGAAAAAAGTGAAATATTTTTGTTTTTAGAAATCAATAAAATTTCAACCCAAAGTTGAAAGAAAAAGCTTATATGTCAGAATGATCCAAGGTGACAAGACAAAAAATTTAGTGTTATATTTTATCAAAGGTCAAAAAAATTAGATCATTTTTTGTCAGATATTATCCAAATTAGAAGGATTTTTTCTTTCAATGTCAAGAATTTACAAAATATTGAAAGAATTCTTATCCCAAACATCAAGAAAAAATAAGAAGCAACTTTACTAAAAATAGTGGGTTCACCAAAATATTTAACCCTTTTTAATTTGAAAAGAATTAAACTATTTGGTTTTAAAATATTTAAATAGAAATTTTGATATGCAATGATCTAATAGTGAAATACAACCAATATATAATATGCTACATAATTTACATAAATGGGAAACTTATTAACAATATTAAAAAGGCCTAAGAATGTGCAAACCTCCCTATTGTCACTCAATATTTCACCCTAGATAGGTTATTAAAGCATTCTCTAGATTTAGTGAAACATTATATTACCTCTAGGCTTGTGGGTTACCTATGTAGATACCAAAAATAGGCTACCAATAACCTCCAACCAGGCTTTTGACTAGTTTCTACCAAAATGCATAATTTAGCCTAAAATACTAAAAGACATTAAAAGATTTGAAATTGATATACTCAAGTTCCAATTTTGGACATGGTATAATTAAATGGGGTGATGTAATTTATGAAGAAACTAAATTTTATCAGATCATTTCAATTCAAAATGCCAATTTTGCACCTAGGTGCTTTGGATTGATCTTTTTTACCAAATTTTTTGCACAAGACATGTGCCTTTATTACTTTGTGTTTGCAACATCCTAAATGGGATAATGAATCCAATGCATCTAACATTGCATAATAATTCCAATCCAGTCAAATTTTGAGCCAATAATGAGACATTTTGACCAATTTGATTAATTTGTGCACCAAAGGGCCAAAATTTTCACCAAAGTGACTAATCATGCTTAAAGCTAATTAATATAAATCATGTAACTAATTGAGAATTCCATGGATATTTTTGAATATTTATTTTTAGAAATGAATATTGAATATCTACATCATCAAATGACATCATTTATTGGGAAGACATCCCTAGGCCATAAATACATAAAATATCAGGATTAAGCCACCCCATGCCTCATTAAGACCCTCTATGCCTCTTTAATGACCCTCTATCCCAAATATTTATGAGGAAATATATTTAATTTGGCCTCCAAAATTGAATGGATTCTTAGCCACACATCTTCCTCTAGAGAAGGATGGTTTAGGTTCATTCTGACCATTTTGAAAAATCTATAAATAGGAGGCCTTACCTATTGAAATTTAAGCTTGGATAATGCAAAGTTATAACAAAAAAATAATTCAAAAATTCATTATAATTAGTGTTGTAATACCAAATTATTGAGCCAAGCCAAAGTCAAAGACATCACAAAGGTGCCAAGGAGAAGATGAGATAGCTAAGCCTCCTTTAATGAAGACTCATTGAGCACAAGCCAAGTAGGCCACTTCAACAAGCTATTTATAACATTCAAGGAAGGTGAAGAAAGGTTTTATTTGAATTTTAGTTGTTGTTTTTATATGTATAATTGTTACTAAGCTCCCCCTAGTGTCTAAACCTATAAATGTTATGCTAGTTAGTGTGTTTTTCTCATTTTGTTTTCATTTTGGAACTAACATGATACTAACCATCCTCTCTTGAGTCAAATTCATAGTTCACATAATGGCATGCCTGGTGGGACCCTAGCCTCACAAATTTGGTCATAAGGCTCCTAAAAGCAAACTACTAACCTTTGTCATGTAGAATCTTAGAGTGGGAGGCCCAAAAAGTGAGAAATTTGAGTAAAAACACATTTTTTTGGAAGTCAAATTTGTCTTGACACAATCATGGGATTGTCACTGCAAGTCACGGTATTGCATTTTAATTTCATTTTTACACTAACCTTGATTTTGTCTATAGATTCTAAAATATCACTACTCATAAGTAGTGATATTGCAATCCCACTACTAGCTAGTAGTTATATTACAATATTGCAACTAGACAGTTACAAGATTGTTAACCCAACTCGTGGTATTACTTAACCAATTTGTGAGATTATTACTAAACCGTTAGCAGTTAAGTGACAATACCACAATTTTCATGGTAGTAGTATTGTATTGTGAGTTACAAGATTGCCTACTTGAGTCACAAGATTGTTGTTAAACCATTAGTAGTTAAATGACAATATCAAAACTTTATTACTAACAGTATTTCATTATGAGTCATGGGATTTCTCTATGAAGTGATGAGATTACACTGTGTAAAATTGAGACCTTCATTTTCAAAGTTTATTATTCTAAACGTAAAATGGCTTCAAAGATAAAGGACATACTAACTTTTTCCTTGCAGACCAACTTGAAATTTGTTAAATCATGCTCTCTAGACATATTATGAAGGTTTAAAATGAATTAGGAACCTTATTTTGAGGCTTAATGAAATAATTAGATGCTTATGTGAATGCTTTGATAATTATGCTTTCAAAGTTACAATTTAAGACCAAGGGGTCAAAAAAACACCACCTAAATTTTTATTTGATGTTTATAATTGAACTCATTTGTCTAAGTTTTTTATTCAATAGTTTCTTAACTTAGTTTTTGATTGGAAAAAAGAGGGACATTGTGTGTATGTTCTTCCATCCATCCCCTTTAGGGAACTTTTGGAATCAAAACCTCTGTCCTTATTGAAAACATGCCTAGTCTAAGGCGTAGAAAGAATGTCATTTAAAGCATCCCCCAAAAACTCATAATAGTATTGGATGACCAAAAATTATTTCTATTTTAAGTTATTTATTTTATGCAAACTTGGCTTGTGAGGGGGACTTCATTACCTCCCATAATTTCTATAGAGAATCTTTGACCTAGGGTTTCATCTCCCAGCATAAACTTCATCACTCCCACTAGGATCTAAGGTTTGAGTGGTTAAACCACCTTCTTATGTTGGAGTTGAAAATAGGATGTATCTGTACTTTAGACATTGTACTACACTAAGCAAGTGATAGATGTAGTGGTTACAAAAAGGACAAGACCTTTTTGCAATAAGTGATATAAATAACTAATTAAAGTGCATTTCTTTTACATCATGGCATAAAATTCATGATGTAATTAATCCATCTATAAGCATTTGAAAACTTGTAGTTTTAAGCAAAAACCCCACTTGCCATAGAAGTATTGTTGGTGCAAGGTGAGCCTCAAGGTCTATGTCACAATATTGTCATTTGAGAGAGGTGGGAGGGGGGTGTAAAATCCATACCATATAATGTACATTTAATTTTGGATGAACAATTAGAATCCTCTCAAATGATGTATATAGATGGATTCCAACAATACCATGCAACCTTGCCGATTTAGGACCTAGAGAAATTAATTAGTTGGTTTTATCTTATATTAATTTGTCTTATTTGAAGTTAAAACTTGGTGTTAAAAAAAATGACATAAACCAAACACATAGTCCCTAAATTTATTTGAGCAAGGATTTATGCTTCCCATGTGAATCATCACTTTTGCCTTGTTCAAAACTATCATAAACTTTGAGTCATATCATCCACTTTGGTTCAGTTATATTGCCTAGTTGAGTTTAGACCCTTTACCAAAGTTTGTTTAAAGTCCTTCATTTATAATTCAAATTATAATTTAAACCTTTATAAGTTCTAAGGGTTGATGTGTCAAGTGGATTCACCATTTGCACATTAAACTTGTTTTAAATTAGGTTCAAATTTCCATTTGAATTAAAGGGGGTTTAAGACTCATAATCACTATCACCACTTGGTAGACTTAAATCATCTTGTGAAAATGCTTGCACTTTAAATCTATGAGAATTTTTTTCTTATCCCATTTTGCCTTGAGTCCATTTGATGCAAACCTCTTTCCCTTAGAAAAGTTTTCAAAACTTTGAGAGTGTGTGTATCATTTGCGAATGGCAATGTTACACTGACAAATTTGTGAAATCTTTACCTTAGATTTTTTGAAACAAACACTTTGTTACATCTTTTTGAGTAGTTTAGCATTGTTACACTACTCAAAACATTTCAAACATTGTTTCATAGACCTTTTTGCATAGATTCCAAGTTTTTACAAAATTTTCCAAGCTAAATTTGAGTGTACCTTGTGAATATTTGTCTAGCACAGTTATGCCATTCACTTTTGTCTAGATTATTTGTTAAAATGATTCAAGTTTTATGCTATTATTTGAGAAGAAAATAACCTATCTCAAAAGTTCCTTTTTTTTGATACCTTATACTTATTTGACCAATTTTATATCCAAGAGTTAAATACTTAGTTTTTGTTAAAAGTGTTTCAAATCTATTAGATTAAAATCTCATCTATTTCAAAGTCTAGCTTTTGATGTTGATTGGCCAAGATTCCTAGCACATGCCTTATTTGAGCCTAGCTTTTGAGACTACGTTTGGCCAAAAGACCTAGCAACTTTTATTTTCTTAGATTAGACTAATTTGAAATACTTTGACCTTAGAGTTTGGCATTTAGATTTTAGGTCCATTTACTTGATCTTTTTGTATAAGGCATGTAACATCAGACACTTAACATTAGCTTATTTTATTACAAATATTTGCATAAGTCTTTCCATCCTTTTGATTAAATCTAGAGAAAGTTTGAATCATCCTTCTTTAGACATTGTCTTTTTTAGATTTTATAGAACTCTTTGTAGTAGCACATTCACTATAGATCCCAACATGTTTTCCTACACTCATAGTGGACTCATGTACAATCCAAATATTAGTCATGTGGTTGTGTAAGAATAAATGGTACAAGACCCCTACATAAATAATGTTGTTTATGAGATGGATCCTTATATCCCTCATAACACTCAAATAGGGGCACAAAACCAAGATCCATTGGCTAAATATTTGGTTAATACACCACCATACTCAAATCAAGATCAAGGACAAATAGAGAAATACCTAGCTATGGTACCTAATATTGAAGAAACTTTTTTTCAACAACTGTACTCTATTAACACACCTTCCACATATGATCCTTATTTATTTGAGCATCATTTATTGGAGAATGAAGATGAGATTTTGGTTAGAGCCATAGAGGTAGGGGCCAAGTTTATAACAAACTTTCCCCTTGAGAATTTACCAAGTATAGTAACAATGCCTCGTAACATATTATACAGTCAACGAGATTATTTTAACAATCCTTTAGCTCTAGTCCAAACAATGTATCAGGACCCTAGTATGCTTGTCAAAGTCAAGGACCTCATGGATGATCACTTTGTACAAATGCAAAAAACATACCAAGCCTACTTGAACCTAACACATAATTTTAACTATATGACCATGTCAAGTAGGCCTCTCATAGATTTACTCCCCTCAACTATAGTGTTAATATAATTGACTAGTCAAGACAATCAGGATGTAGACCCATTCATGTAGAACACTTTGATTGATAATTTATTTCATATGCCAACCATCAAAGAATTATCTTCTACTTCTACATAGAATAGTGGCCAAAACATAGTGGATAATACACAAGTAACATTCCCTCCAAACTAAAGTGGTGTTAATACACAAATAGCTAGCCAATAAAATGTGCCTTTCGTTAACACTGTAAGTGGTTCTCACAATTAGGGAGTAGGAGTTTCTACATCTCAATCTCAACTAGATACTTTCAATCCTCAACCAATTGCTTCTTCAAGTGCATAACCAATAGGATTAGGTAGCTATCTATAAACCAATGCCGTGCCTTAATATAAAAATGTGACAAATCCTACTCCTCCTCAACAAGTGATGAGTGGTATTCCAAAATAATACGCACAATCTAGTATACCAACACAATAGGGGAAACTAATGTTCCACCTTATCAGGTAGTAGTAAACACACCTCTTCAGTCATAGGCTAATGTGCCAATTCAAAAAAAATGATGTCTAACCAATAACATATAAATATTGGTTAGTGATAGATGCTGAATCTTTAACATGCATTCACTTCCCAACATGGATTCATGTAAAAAGGAGGTTCTAATGTTTTTCAAGTACCTACTAGGCAATAATTAAATTTTGTTCAAATGTGCCACTCATTTAGAAATAGGGTCTTGGTTCACAAGTTACCAATCAATAGAAAGTTTTGATTAGTTGGAAACATATCCCTTTTCAACTATAGTAGGCACAATATAGTTATATCCCTCCATCCCAACCACAAAATCCTCAACTTCAAACCTTCACAACCAACCCTACCTATAATATTGCACTGTAACACATGTAATTCCAACAATCAAATCCCAATCCATGTATGTATATTCCTGGTCCATTTCCCAACCAATCCATTGTACCCCAAAATATATCTCCATTATACCTAGTCTAAGTGCTCCACTTGTGACCACTCAACCATCTACCTAAGCTAATATTCCCCCAAGTTTCCTCGAGCAAGAATTATAATAGATGAAGGATGAAATCACCACCATCCAATCTTGGAAATATGGTAAAAATTTTAAGTTGGATGATGTGTGTTCTTATTCTTTTAACATGGACTACTTACAGATTCCATTTCCTCTAGGATGTAAAGTTTGATAAATACAAGGGGAAAGGTGACCGCAAAGCCCATTTAATAGAATTCTTTATCACATGCCAGCCAATAACATATAGTGACATATACCTTTTATTGTTGTTCCTAATGAGTGTAGTATGACAAGCCTTAGCATGGTTTTTAAAGTTGCCCAAGAATTCAGTAATAGATTTTGATGACCTTTCAAAAAAGTTTGTACATCACTTTTCCTACTCAAATATGAGATTTCATTGGTCGAATTAATGCAAGCAAAGAAAAAATATAGTGAGAGTTTTGTGAGTTATTTATAGTGATGGAGAGATCTTACAAGCTGATTCACCCATAGTTTACCAAATAAATAATTAGCCATGGTGTTTACTAAAAATTTGCACAGTGAGATAGTTTATCATCTAGGACTACAATGTGCACATAATTTCAAAGAGATATTTGATAAAGGTTTATTGATTGAGTGAGCTCTTATTAATGAAGGAACAATCAATCTCACTTTAACTAATTAGAATCAAGGTACCAATCAGGGAATTGGCCAAAATCAAAATAAATTTCTAATGCAAGCATCACAACTAGCATAAGCCAATAACCAAGATAGACCAAAGTGATTCAACCATAATATTAATGTTGTGGGAAATGAAATAACTAAGTAATTCCATGTCTAAATGGTGCAAACACCATTCACTCAGCTTGCACCACCTTTTCAACTTAATCCTACCCAAAAACCTCTTCAACAAACACACCAAGCACAATAGCCTAGGCCCACACAACAAATGCAACCACCTTTGCCATTGTAAGTTCCTCCTCCAAGGATAATAGTACGTACTCACCATGTTTTTAGTAACCTTGTAGAGCTTATTGAAGCTATTTTTTGTAAACTTATTGCCACTAATTTTATTATTTGGCCTATACCAAAGCATTATCCATAAGGCATTCATTATCCTGATTGGTACCATGAAAATGAATTCTATGAATATCATTATGTAAATGGGCATAATTTATGAAGATGTATGCAAATCAAACATTTGATTGAGAATATTTTATAGAATGGGGAGATCGCATTGGATGGTGGTGCTTCCACCTCCAATCAAACTCTTGGGATTTATTAAAACCCTTTTCCTCAACACAACAACCATCAACAACAACAACAACAACATCAACCAAGGTAACAACAAAATAAATAGTATAAAAATCAAAGGCCAAACCAATAAGACCAACATAACTAACAAAAAAATCAACAATAGTGGAATAATGAACAAAACTAAGGTTTGAATGGTAATAATCAACAAACCTACCCTGAAATTACACATGACTAAAATAGAGTTGTAGGCCATATTATAAGAGGTATAATTAATACCATATCCATTAATCTTAGACCAAATTATAATCATATGATACCATTTCTAACCATACCAAACTAATCCAATCACTTTGGGAATCCTTCCTTGACCTGGGACTACACACAAGTGAACCAAAAAATAGGGATTCCTGCCTTTGGACCTTATACTGATAACTTGACCTTACCCTATGATCACACACAAGTGCACCAGCAACTGAAACTTGTCCTATCTTATGTTCCCACACCATAACCATAATTTGTTAGCAATCATGGTCATGCATTCAATCTTGATTGTGCAATCACTACTCAAAGGTAAAAGATTACCATCCTAGGCCCACAATCATCTATCACTTCACCCATTATCCAACCTACCATTCAACCTTGGAATAAGCCATTTAACACTAAATAAGAGAATAAATTTGACATTATGGAACAATTACAAAAGACACCCTCATAAATCTCCATTTTAGATTTATTACATACATCAACAATCCACAAAAATATTTGAATGACTTCTTAAGCCAATCCACTATTTAAAGTGACATATCCCCCAATAAATTCCAAGCTTTGGTTAGACACCTGGCTCTAGCCCAACAAGTCACTTTCAACCCAAATGATATGTCATCCCTTGGCCCATTGCATAATAACCTATTATACATTGAAGTTTATATAAATAACACAAACTGAAGTGTGTCCTTATAGATAATGGATTAGGTTTAAAAATAGTGTCTCGTAAGCTCATCAAGATTCTCAAGTACACAATGGCATATCTTTAAGTAGAGACAATAACCATCAAATCCTATGACAATGAGGAAAGAGAATCATAGGGAAACATTTTTTTACCAGTTATCCTTAGGCCTTTGACCCATGATACACTTTACCATGTGCTCGATCTCAATTTATCATACAATATGCTTTTGGGAAGACCTTAGTTACATGAAAATATGTAGTCCCATCAACATTGCACCAATGTATCAAGTTCTCCCATTCAAGGATGGAAGTCTGTATACCAAAATATTTGCATCCATATGAGCACTATAAGCACCTAGAGGCTAAGTTCAAGAGTTATAACTATCACTTTGGCATGAATCTAATGGCCAAGTAGGATAAGAAAAAATTAATACTCCTTAATTCATCAGAGGACAACTATATTGATCCTAATACCCTTGATTCCTTTTCCCACATGCCACCTCTTGAAGTACCCAATCATTTTACTATCTTGCCTAATGGCCCAGGGGAGTATGTGACCCATGATACATTTCATATTTCAAACCTTCCACATAATCCAAAGTCATTTGGAATACCTAAATCTAAGAAACTTCATCCAAAAGGGTAAAAAAAGAGCAAAGGTAAATCACTTGTCATGTTTTTAATAGCATTTGGCCTAGAACTAGACCCTCTCAAGGAAAACAAATCATGGTTATACAATAACAACCAAGCTGATTGTTATAAGAGTGTAAAGTATCCTATTCCCAATAGGATCATAAAGAATCAAGACTATGATGTAGGAGGCCTCAGAACTAATCAACAAGGAACACTTAAGACAATTTCCATGACCAAATACAAAAGACCCTATGGACTTGGATTTAGACTACCTGGGGGTGACTCCATATACCTTGTGTTTTATTGAAATAAACTAGTGATGAAGATGTTAGTAATGAAGCAAAGTCTAATCATAGCCTTTTTGATGACCTAGCTAAAAAAAACCTATATAACCCTCATTCCATTTGTACCCTTACCCCAGTCATTCATCATGACCCACTTCCATTGTATTATCATCAACTAATAGGCTGGGACTAGCAAGAGGCCAACATACCAATTGATGTGTTTCAAATGATGAGGCTTTCTATGATTTTCTAGGCCTTAGAGACCATGTTCCATTTGGGGACCATAAATCAAGTTTCTCAATCAAGTTGGATCTTGTAACATATTTTAGAGAGAGGGTGAACACCCTTAGCCAAAAGAAAATAATTAAAACATTGAGGTCCCAAAGTGAAAACCTCTTTAAGGCACTTTTTGACCAAGGTAAAAGTAGAAAAAGGCTAGTCTAGTCATGAAAACTTATTTCAGATGCCATTAGATAGAGATGTTCAACCATAGCTCAGGAGACCACCAATGATGAACTTATCTATGAGTTTGAGTTTAGTTTGGAAGAATAACAAGCTTTTGATCAAATCATTTAGGAGTTTCAAACATTTTTTGTTACATGGTCAAACCTTCCATTAGGGGACTCTAATTCATCAGGCCTAGAGGAATTTAAAGAGCCAATCCTAGAAGAAGACTCTAATATTACCAACCAATTCAACTTTACCCACTATCCTTGAAGATGGTTTGACCCATCTAGTGGAAGATATGATATAGGTTAACATCGGGTCCCTAGATGACCCAAAGTGGATCAAGTTAGGCACTTCCCTTATTGAGAAGGAACATGAGGTATTTATAACCCTTTTGAGGGAGTTTGTAGATATTTTTGCATGGGCATATTTTGGCATGCTAGGTTTGGACCCCACCTTGGTTTTGCATGACCTTGTGGTCAATCTTGATGCCAAACTAGTAAAATAAAAGTTGCATAAGATGCATCCTCATATTATTGTATTGGTAAATAAAGAGTTAGAAACACTCTTAGAAGTAGGATATATTTGATTCATTGACTACTCAGAGTGATATTGAATGTTGCACCAATTAGTAAAAAGCCATAAGTAATCAAAATTTGTACTAATTTTTGTGATATAAAAAATCTTTCCCTAAGGATGACTTTCCATTACCAAACATTGGCATGATCATCGACTCCATAGTGGGTTATGAAATGCTTTCATTAATAGATGGATTTTTGAGATACCACCAAATCAGAATAGTACCAAAAGACCAACATAAAATAGCATTCACCACTTCATGGGTAACATTTTTTTATCAAGTTATGCCATTTGATCTTAATACTATAGAAGCCACCTACCAAAGAGCCATGACCATCATATTTTATGATATGATGCATGATATTGTTGAATACTATGTCCATGACATTCTTGGCAAATCAAAGACCAAGGCTTATCTTCTAGTAGTGCTACATAAAATATTTGAAAGATTACGTGACTACAAAGTCAAAATTAATCTTAAGAAGTGTATCTTTGGGGTCACATAAGGAAAATTACTAGGCTTCATTGTGTCTCATTGAGGCATTGAAGTTGATATGGCCAAATTCAAAACTATAACAAAGATGAAACCACCAACTACTTTGAAGCAAATCTACAATTTACAAGGTAAGATCCAATCTATCCGATGCTTCATATCTCAATTAGTCAAGAAATGCCATCCTTTTATGCATCTTTTAATAAAGGAGTCACTTTTCACTAAGATGATCAAGGCCAAATAAATTTTCAACAAATAAAGGACTATCTAGTGAATCCACCTATCTTATTGCCTCCTAAATTGGGAAAGCGATTCATGTTGTATCTATCAGCTACTAATAATGCCTTGGGTGTACTTTTGGCTCAGCATGATGATAATGGAAAAGAGCATGCCATATACTATTTAAGTCATACACTGGTTGCATATGAACATAATTATACACCCATATAAAAATCCTATTTAGCCATGGTCTTTGTAGCTTAGAATTTGCACCATTACATGTTAAATAATAAGACCATGGTTATTTAAAAAGTAGATCCACTCAAGTATCTACTATCTAAAATAGCTTTACAAGGCCACATGGATAAGTAGATCATGCTCCTAAGTGAGTTTGACATCAAATATGTTAATTAAAAAGATATTAAGGGGTAAGTTATTATATATCAACTTGTTAAAACACCCCTTACAGATACATAGTCATTCATATTCCAATTTCCTAATGAATCCATAATGACAATCATGGACACACCTCTTAAGGAGAAACACTAGAAGCTATATTTTGATGGATCATTTATAGCACATGGATTGGGTGTTAGGCCTTTTATTTATTACACTATAGGGGGATATAATCCCTAAATCATTTAGGATCAGTTTTCCTTATACCAACAACATAGCTAAATATAAAGCACTTGTTGTAGGGATTTACCAAGTAGTATAATGGAACGTATCTCATCTCAAGGTTTATGGTGATTCTTAGTTAATCATCAATTAGGTTACATACCATTTTTATACTAAATATGACAAGCTAATTCCATATAAGGCCATGGATGACACTCTCAAATAATAGATTGTTGACATTTAGTTTAAGCATATACCAAGGGTAAGTAACAAAACTATAGATGCTATGACCACGATTAGATCTTTGATTCGATAAATAGACATAACTAAAGAGTATCAATTCCTTATCAAGAACTTGATAACACCATCTCATGAGCCTTTAACTGTCATGATGATTTGTGATAATATTGGTCCTATTTTTATTTGGCACTTAGACATTTACAATTACCTTCATGACCAAGTTTTTACCACCTTACCTCTCCTAAAAACAAACCAAAGTCTTCATATACCAAACCACTCATTATACCTTACTTGGATCAACCCTTTAACATTGTAATTTTGATGGAATTCTGATTCATTATTTAAATTTGATAGAATCTATACTATAATTATGGGAAGTTCATAAAGGCATATGTGGATCCCACACTAGTGGGGATGTCCTATTTAAAAAGTTCTTGTGTAATAGTTATTATTGGCTCATGATGGATGTAAATGCAGTTGCATATGTAAATAAGTGTGACACATGTCAATGGTATGCTAATTTGATTCATGCCCTAGTAAAGACTCTAAAACCAATGTTGATACCATGGCCATTTGCTACATGGGGCCTTGACCTCATTGGTAATATCAATCCCACCTCATCCAATGGCCATAAAGATATCCTTACCACCACCAAATATTTCACTAAGTGGGTTGAAGCTATACCCCTCACCTACATGACTGGAAAGCAAATTTCTAAGTTCATCTTCAACCTTCCCATTTGTCATTACAATATCCCCTCTGACATTATATCTGATAATGGATAATCCTTCAAGAACAAAGATGTCAACAAGTTATGTGCCAAATATAACATCACACAAAAATTTTATATGACATATTACCCTCAAGGTAGTGGCCAAGCTAAATCATCAAACAAAACCATTGTCAAAATTCTCAAAAATATTATCAATGATGTCAATCATGATTGGCACCTTCAGATATTCTATACCCTTTGGGCACACCATACCAATCACCATACACCCACAAGAGCCACTCTATATTCACTTGTTTATGGTACAAAAGCTATCCTTCCCATTGAGGTTGAGTTTCCATCTCTATGCATATCTTTTAATCATGTCCTATATGAAAATAACTATTGAGTAACGTGCCTATAAGAACTAGAGTTACTTGATGAGAAATGTATGGATGTAGTGAAAAATATCCAAGCCTATCACAATCAACTTTGAGGCCACTACAATCGGCATGTAAACATAGAGAATTTAAACTTGGTGATCTTATCCTTAACAAAAATCAAAAGAATAACCCAGCTAAAAAGAATCATAAAGGTAAGTTCAAACCCAATTGGGTTGGTCCTTGCATCATTACAACAAACTTTGGAACTAGAGCATACAAGCTTGCCACACTAGATGACCATGAACTTGATGAGTTGATAAACATTATCCACCTCAAGTGGTACTAAACTTGAGTGATTTGATGTATTTTCTATAAGGACCATTTCAAGTTGTATCATTTTTTAATCTTCTTTGTATAATACCTATTTTACCAACCTATCATCCTACCAACCTATAACTTTTCATATCACATGTCTATTTTACCATACCTTCCCCATCAACCAAGTTCATTTTTCCCTCCCCACCTAGCCTTATAACCTTGGTTCTATTTGATTTGGTTCCATCACTGATTTTCACAAGAGGATTTAGATTTAGTTTTAGTAGTTGTTTCACACATTCTAGATAGAGGTAGTATTTTGGAGTAGTAAGACAGATGTTTGGTAGTTTCATCTTTCATTTGTTTTTTAATTCTCTCTTATTACCTTGATCTTAATTATAACCACCTATGGAAAAATTAGTCTCAATGACCTATGCCATTGTATCCTAGTTATAACCACCTATGGGCAAGCTAGGGGAAACACTTGTTTATTATGCCTTAACCATACCAATTAGCCATTCTCTATGTTTTAATATGCCTTTATACCAACTATGTCTATTTTATTTGAATTAGTTATTATACTAGTCAAATTATTTTGCTATAAGGTAGAACTAAAGTGACCTGAGGTCCTACTTTGGGGCTATGTAGGTAGTGCTTGATACTTGTTGCATTTAGCTCAGTCACCCTTTCTAGCCATGCTCTCATTATTTTTCAAGCAACCTTAGCCACACTCTCAACATTTTGTGAACAAACTAATCTACACTCTTACCATTTTATGAGCAACCTAAGCCACACTCACCATGTTTTAAGCATATTAAACAATGCTCTAATCATTTTGTGAGCTTGAACCATTTAGTGTCTCATCATTCTAGATCGAGTTGAGATACTCCAAAAATTCCAAAAACATTTGTAAAACTGTTAGAACAAACCAAAAACACCACTTCTTTGCCTTAAAGATTATGGGAACCCTTACTAAGCTACAAGCACAATCACTTATCACTTAGTTTCCCCATCTTTTTTGGCCTTTTTTCCCACACACTTGCCATTTTTCAAGACATTCCTAATTTTATATCACATCCATTCTATTTGTTTTCATTAGTTATCATTTTCTTCCTATTTCCTAAGAGAACTACATTTGGCCTAAAATTTTTATTGAATATTACATCCATGGAACTATGTAGGCAACACCCACTTGTCTAGTGTATATGTAGATAACTCGACCACCCTCTTCTCTTTCTTCTATTTCCATCATGTTTGTTTGATAAGTTGTCACCTATTTTCTAGGGGAAATTTTTGTCATCTTGTTTGTACTAACATTAGGACTAACTATTATTTATTTCTTTGCTTGTTTTGTTTATTATTTGTGTGACTATTTGTTTGCTTTTAGTACTATTGCCTTGATTTGGTCTATGTGCATTCATTGGGTGTTTCCTTGTGTATTTATACCTGAATCCATCCATATTTCATATGTCTACATTGTCATCATAGTTTTTATCACTAGTTCATTATTTTCTATTTGAGTATTGGATATGGGGAGTTAATCCCTATGCATATTTTGACCTAGTCCTCATGGTGTTCTATCATGATTCTTATCATCAAGTGCTACAAAAAAAATCAACATCAATAAGTCTACTCAGTAAGGGTGACATTAACATCTCCTCGATACCAACATCCCAATAATATCCCAAACAAAGTAATTAACCATGAAAGAATTTAAACCTTTGTTAGTTTGGATGATCATCTCCATACTAGTAGGTTGTTCTAATTCATCATTACCCTCTATGTTAAGTTACCATCATCATCAACCAATTAATCATGTTTGCCATAATCAGGGTCTAATTAGTATAATCGCCTATGGGCAAATCATTGTGCATCGTCCCACCTACATTTCTCAATGATTATAACCACATTTGGAAAATCTTTGTGTTCTCACCAAATTTACTTTTTTTTTCCTAAATAGGGGCATGTTGTTATCTTGTTTGTCTATCCTAACTAGGGTAGATCCATCTTCTCAATGATTATAACCACCTTTGGGTAGATCATTGTGTTATCATACCACATTGCCACTATCAGGGTATAATGCTTATAACTATCTTTGGGAAAACCATTGTATACCATCCCACTTACATTCTCAATAATTTTGGACTACTTTTTCAAATTCATTGTGTTTTCACTCCATCATCTTCCTTTATTTGGTTCCTTCATTTCACTTCTTTATTTTTGAGGGACCATTTGCAGACCTAATTACACCAACCATTCCCTCAAGGGGGCATCATATAGTTCATAAATTGCCTTTGAAGTTGTAAGCATAAAAGACCTTTTAATTCTTTGAGAAGATGTTACTATGATTATATCTTTTAATGCCTTACCAAATAGTGGCAAACTATAGACACGTAAAACTAGCCATCAATAACCTCCAACCAAGGTTTTGACCAATTTCTACCAAAGTGCACAATTTGGCCTAAAACACTAAAACACATTAAAACATTTAAAATTAATATATTCAAGTGATGATTTTGGCTAGGGTATTATTAAATAGGGCAATACAATTTATGAAGCAACTAAATTTGATCAGATCATTAGGAGTCAAAATGCCAATTTTGCACCTAGGTGCTCTGGATTGCTTTTTTTTTACCAAATTTCTTGAACAAGACATGTGCCTTTGTTATTTTTTTCTTGCAACATCCTAAATGGAATAACATATCCAATGCATCTAACATTGCATCCTAATTCCAATCCAGTCAAAATTTGAGCCAATAACAAGACATTTTGACTAATTTGATTAATTTATGCACCAAAAGACCAAAATTTGTATCGAAGTGACTAATCATGCTTAAACATAATTAATTCAAATCATGAACTTAATTGAGAATTCCATAGAGATTTTTGAATATTTATTTTTAGAAATGAATATTGAATATTTGTATCATCAAATGACATCATTTCTTAGGAAGACATCCTTAGGCCATAAATACATAAAATATCAAGATTAATCCACCCCATGCCTTATTAAGACCCTCCATGACTCTTTAATGCCCCTCTATCTCAAATATTTATGAGGGTATTTATTAAATTTGGCCTCAAAAATTGAATAGATTCTTAGACACACATCTTCATCTTAAGATGGATGGTTCAGGTTCATTCTGACCATTTTAAAAAATCTATAAATAGGAGGCCTTGCCTATTGAATTTTAATCTTGGATAATTCAAAGTTATAAAGCACAAATAATTCCAAAAGCCATTGCAATTAGTGTTATAATGACAAATTTTTGAGCTAAGCCAAAGCAAAAGACATCATAAAGTTTCCAAAGAGAAGAGGAGATAGCCAAGCCTCCTTTGATGAAGACTCATTGAGCACAAACCAAGCAAACCACTTTAACAAGATATTTGGAGCATTCAAGGAACATGAATAAATGTTATATTTTCATTTTAGTTGTTTTTTTAATATGTATGTTTGTTATTAAGCTCTCCCTAATGTCTAAGCCTAGAGATGTTATGCTAGTTAGTGTGTTTATCTCATTTTGTTTTAATTTTGGAGATAACACGATACTAACCATCCTCTCTTGATTAAAATTCCTAGTTCACAACCTATAGTAAAGGTAAACATCTAGGTCTAAGGGCTAGCTCCCTAGATTAATCCTTGATATCTCATCACCTACAATACTTGCTTACTTGGATGAAAAGAGATAAAAGGAACATGAAAAGTAACCTATGCTAATGAAGTGATATACCAAATAGATCTCCACTAGACTAACATACACTTGAACTATAAAACATGACTCACAATATTAGCCTCAACATCCTAGATTGATCTAACATAAATGTTTAAAACATGGAGGTGATATGCAATATAATTCTTCAAGATGAGTGAACAAGAGGTCAGATTGCAGACACTAATCCTACTCCTTACACTTAGAGATAGGAAAACACACTAGATACACTTAATGTGACCTATTAGAAGGAGAACTACTTGCACCAAAAATGAAAGAGTTAAGAGAGAACAAGGATATATACTTATCACTTGACATTCCACTATGTAATACTTCACACACTTAGATAAGAAGCTTATGAAATCAAAACTAGATTGGAAATCTTTAGTTCAAAGGCAAATATAGTATTCAACTAATAGGGATTTGACATACTAGGTGTTGATTAGATAAAAATACCAAAATGGCTTGCATAAATAGAGCATGAAAGAGGAAAGAGAAATAGGTGAAGTTAAAGGGTCATAATGCCAAGTGTCAAGACATGAAAATTAGTTACAATTTAAGAGAATGAAGTAGAAAAGAAGTCAAGAAGTTTTCATGGAAAATTTTATATCATAATTGCATCCTTCTCCTGAAATTAGTGTAGAGACCTCAATCAGCCTTCTTGAAACTGACCTGATGATGAAGCATCACTTGACTACTTGAAATTGACTTAGGAAGTCTTTGAAACATATTGTCTTTCATGGGAGGTTGGAAACAAGATGTGATAGTCATCAAATACCCCTCTAACTGATAGCCTTATGATGAGCCCCATAAATGTCTTATTCTTGTGTCCATCTATTGTACTCATCTTACTTGTTAACCATGCATGTGAACACTTTTTCATATAGTTTCCTAATTTCATAAGCCATATAACATTATGTTTCTAAACTCTTTTAAATAGTTTGAATTATGTATTGAAATTAAATATATGATGGTTATCTATTTCTTTGGGACACTTTTTATATAATGTGTGTTAAAGATGTTTTGGATAGATAGGTATCTATCACGGAACATCCTACAACAAAGGAATCTCATTACATAAATCATCCTACATCCATTGTGTGACTAAAGCCACAGATGAACAAATTTTGATTCTCTTCTAAGTGACTTGCATAAATGACTCTAACCTCCATGGAGCTTAATAAGGAAGTGGTTGAAGAATGAAACAACCTTGTTTGTCCTATAATAATATTCTAAAATTCCCATGAATGATGACTCTACTGAAATAAGCCAATTTTGGATATCCTAATTTGAATGTATCTTACAATAGAATGTATATATTTTTTTGCATAAAATAATATCCTCTATGGTATATAAATATCTAGTCGTAGAGTTGAGATGCAGTAGATGTTGATTAGAGATTATCATAAGTACATTTTGTCAAGCAATAATTATTGTAACTTCCTAAAATAGTTCATTGCTTCAGTTTGTGATTAATATAAATAAACATTTCTGAGTTTGATTAAGTGTTGTGAGAGGAAGGATTGAAGCTAAAAGATGAAAGGAAGAATGTCCCCCTTTAGAAGCCTTAAAATAATAATCCAATCTAATTAAATTTCTAAGCATGTTATTTTATTTCTTTATGCATTTTGAGATTTAATTTTGATTTATGTGATTTAAATTCTTGCCTAGATTTATTTAAGGAAGATTCTAATGCATAAGCATTTATTTCCCAATACTTTATTTATGTTTTATTTAAATCATTTCATTTACTGCACTTCAACATCTTAGATACAATTAGTAGAATGTTAAATTAGAGATTAAGTCTGCATATACAGTGGCATCATCCTATCAAGTCTACATCCTCAAGTTAACATTTAAATTAAGTAGAAGGGAGCGGTCCATGGTGACTCTCCTTGTTCATTTTGGTCAAGAGAAGTACATCTGATGAGACCATAAAATGGCTCATTTTATCCATGTGAAAACATCTTTTTTCTTTGAATAAGAATTAGATCTAAGTGTAATTTATAAACTTATGATTTATTTAGAATGAAATAGAGAACTAATACTTGGTTATTTCTTTATAAATTATTGTCTTCTTGCTTATTGATTCTTGTTACTAAATCTTTGGAAAAAATTGTTAATATATGTATATGTATCCCATAATAAGCCATATTAGACATGAGGATGAAGTACCAACCAAGTATCAGCTTCAAGGTGAGCTACAGGCACTTTGGACATAGCGACAGACTCACTTAGATTTACTATGGACTCACTCAGTTCATATCTATGGACTCAGCCAGTAGTTCTATATCCATACAATTTATTGATTAAAGACCAATTCAAATTATCAAATGCCAAGGGAATCCATCATAATCATTAATAGTTCAAATAATGCAACTTGGGGAAAATCTATAGACTCTATAGGTTTCACATATACAGACTCTGCAGGACTAGAATCTATGGACTCTATAGGTTGAGACATATATGGACTATGCAAGCATATGTATGGATTGTGCATATCTATAGACTATGTGCCCATCTACAGATTCTTTTCTTAGGCTCTTCAAGTTTATAGTTTGCATCTAAATTTATATTTTTGTAATTTCATTTCATAAATAATTCTCTTTATATTTCATGAAGATTGAGTTTATGTTGTAAATAGATAATAACATCTCTCTCCATGTTTTGTGAAAGATTGAGATAAGCTAGAATATCTAAGTTGTTATGTTTCTCTCCATATTTAGTGGAGAGCATCCAAGTTTGTTATTCATGAATAAATATTTGGTTGGAATCATGAGATTGTAAATGTAACCTCCCACGTCATTGTAATCAATATTTATCAGTAATACATTCAAAATATTTGTAACATAAATCTAGTGTTCTGATTAAAACCCTCTTCTGAGGAATGAACTGGCCACTCATTCCAAGGAAGATGAATAAATATATTTTTATTTATTTCTTTGTTATGTAATTATGTTTTTAAATTATTATCTTTTATTTTTCATGTAAACATTTATTTTCTGTAAAGTTTTTTGTGAACTTGCAAGTGTTTTCCATGTTTTCCTTGTTTATTATTCTTTCAATTCAATAATTTACTTTTCTACAAGTGTGCTTTTTCATTTATGCGAGTGTGATTTACTTTTCTGCAAAGTCTAGTGTGATTTGATTTCTTGAAAGTGTGCTTTTCAATTCCAACAATTGTAGTGTGCCTTTCAATTCCTGCAAGTGTACTTTCAATTCTTGCAAGTGTGGAGTGTGGTATAAGAGACCAGTTTCTAGAGATCTCTTTCTCCTTTTGCATACAACCTTGGACACCAGCCTTAGATTTATATTATTAAATTATGAATTGCTGACTCATCATTTTTGGCACCATTGCTAAGGACATGGTGTTATTAGGAGATTCATAATTTGTTAAAATAATTATATAGTTGTAGTAGATAAAAAAGTTCCTGATGAGAGGGAATGTCTCTTTACAAATTTTATGATAGGAGATACTTAGTTAATGGTTTATTTATAATTTATTTTTTTACAACATAGATTAGAATTTTAATTTCTAAAATTTAGATTTAAAATTTTCAACACCCCCCCACATCATACTAACATTGTTGTGTAAGAAATAGCAGTTGCTAACACCATACCAAAAGATTTAAATGTTGATGCAGGTCAAAATAAGAAAATGATGATCTGCAATAACATGAAAGATGGAGGGAATGGGCTGAATTTCTATAACTATTCACAAAGAGAAATTTAGAATTCATTTCCTTATAGCTAACATGCCTCTTAAATAATTAATCTACCTGATTGAGGACCGATCTGCCTTCTAAAATATGTGATACCAACTATACGAAGGATGAAATGATGCAGTTATATTTTTTCTAAAACCACCAACAAGAAATCACATAATTTTTTGATTGGTTGACTTTGAAATCCTACATGTGATTTTATTTTTATATTAAAATAAGGAAAATTCTTAATTAAGTCGATTTCATTTTATTTTAATAAGAATCTAATAGATCATATTTACATGCATGCAGGAAATATAGCAAAATTGTAAATTCACATGCATGCATGTAGCAAATCAGATTTATGATTTTATGTGATTTAAAAATGCATGCATAAAAATATAACAAGCTATATTCATACATATAATAAATCTAACAAAATTATTTTGAATGATTATATAAATATAAGAGATCTGTACACATATCTAGCTGATATGATTCTTTGCATGATTAAAAACACATGCCCAAAATCTAGGAGCTCATATTTCATGCCCAATAATCTACAAATATGATTTCACGTAAATACATCTGAACCAAGGTGGATACTTGAGTCATCCCAAAGAATGCATAAATCATGTTGACTAAGATTGCAATTATAAATCTATGTGTAAAAATGGCATATATAAAGTTGGTTGTTATAGTCAACATAATTATATTGTGCATATTTTTAAAGCTATCATGAACTGAATGTTTCATGTAAATATTGGAATGGGTTGTGCAATGGATTTTACATGCAATAATATCCTTCTAAATTTTATGGTAAATATTACACAGTTGTTAATTTTTGTGAAGTGCTAAATTAAAGTACCACGATTGTTTAGGACATTACAAATTTATGAGCTTGCACGTATGGACATAAAATATTGCATGGTAACTATTCTACACCTTATTTAATCATGTGAATCTGTGCTAGGTTTTGCTAATTTGTTAGTTATCAATAAACTGTAGAAAAAAATTATAGTTTCAACAAAGACTAGATTAAATAAGATAGCTTTTGATAAGGGTGTGAAATTTTAGATTGTATTATTTTCAACCATGAAATTGATTGATGTTAACATGAAATAATTTAACTAATCATTCTGTTCTGAGTGTATTGAATAGGTATAATTAATTATTTACTAGACATTGTAATGCAGTAGAAAGATTTCATATTTTTCTTTAACATTAAGGGATTTTATGAGCAAAAAAGGGGTAAATTGGTCTTATCTTCGAGGGGCACTGCCCCTCAACTCCACCCTATATCATGATAGGGAGTGCATCTCATCCCCATCTCGATCTCATCTTGTATCACAATAAGAAGCATGTCTAGAGGGCTCTAACCCTTTATTTCACTAAGAACTACCTTCTCTAGACCCTTGTTTTTTTTTTTTTTTAGTAATAGAAGAAAATATTAAAGATTTTATGTTGTTAATTCCTCACTGATATTTTATAGCTAGAGTTTAAATTCTAAATAAATATAAAAAAAGAATTTGTGGTTGTAGGAAGAAGCTTGAATGAATCCCAAGAAACTAATGGTCAACAAATAGGAATGTACTACAAATTTTGGACAACTTAATTTGAATAAAAATGTTAATATCAAAGCTAAGGCTGAAGTATTGACATTAACATTATAACAAAGACCTTGGTTTAGTCTTTGATTTTTGAAGCTAAAAAAAGACTTTGGTCTAATACAGTAGCAGTAGCAAGGATATCTTATAGTACAATTTTATATTTAGATATGTTTTTTTGTACTCTATTTTATTTTTATTTTGGTATTTTCATATCATTTCTCCATCAATTATTATGCATACAAATCATAGGTCATTGTATATTCATTACATCCATATATTGTCATTTAAAGAATGTTAGATTTTTTAAAAATTAATAGCTAATCTTAGTCAAAGATTTTTAAAGATCTATCATTATCCCTGTGCATATTACAATTACAATTTCTTACTCAGCTTGTAAATAAAAAGATTTGATGACATTCATTCCATTCCATCCATTAGTCAAACTCATATCCACCAATCATAATAATAGAACTTATCTGAGGGAGTTCTTATTTTCAAAATAAAAATCCATTAGAATTTATGAATCACCAATCATTCTTAAATAGGCTAAAATACATTCCTTCATATGTTTTTAAATTTTCCTTCCATTCTTCATGTTATTGACATTTATAAATATTTGATGTGGCTGATACTATGTTGGTTTGAAAATTTTTTGTGGTTTTGAGTTCTTGCAGGATAACTTCATGAAGATAGATCAACAAGAAATTTTTAAGGCAAAGGAACATAAATTTTCTTCATCACAATGGTGAAATCTTTCACAGGGATGCTCCTAAATGAAAGAGATCAATGGAGACAAATCAATAGGTAGAATTTCAAATAGACCTACATCCTTGTGTATATGGAATCAAAGTTTGGAGATCATAGTTACAAATGCAAAGACTCACAAATCTTAAATATAGAGTCATTTGAGAAGCTCAAAATAGTTCAATCTCTATCCATAGCTTCATCAAGTACCTGACACTATATCCTAATAGAGTAACAGAATCATCAAGAATCTTTCACCTAGAATTGGTCATCATTATAATGCAAAATGTCAAACCATGTAAGAATTTATTGATATGTTTGAAATCAGTATATGGATGTATAGAGCCTATTGCTAACATTTTCTTTGTCATATATATATATATATATATATATATATATATATATATATATATATATATATATATATATATATAACCAACAATGAAAACCCTCAGGCGTTGTTGGCAGTCTTGGTTTGAAAATTAACTTGCTAGTGGATTAAGTAGTGGAAAAATAAGTTTTGATTAGAAAACCAATTTTACTAGTAAGTCAATGGCAATAAACAAAAAAAATTGGGAAAAGTTGAAAACCTGTAATGACTACTTTTTCCACCTGCAATAAATACTTAATTGCTGAATTTTTATGCTCTCATTTTTAGCATTGCTTGGGCTTCCATTCTTCAAAACATCTTTTCCAATATGCTCTATGGGGTTGACATCAAGAAAGACAAGGCAAACTGGAGTTGTGCCAAGGTATCTAGTTACTTTTATTTCACTTTTAAATTTATTTATAAATTTTGTTATTACATTAAGATCCTTTTTTTGGGAAGAAGAAAAAAAGAATCAAATACCCCCACACTTCATAAATATTTACATTGGCATGCATGAGGACATTCATGGGATTAGATGTGGGAGAGAAGGAGAAAGAAAATAGTCTCAACAATAAATAAATAAATAAATAATGGGGCATAGTCAAATCAAGTTAATGATTTTGATAATGGTTATTAGTTTTCAAGATTTTTCTGTAAAGATTTCAAGCATCAAAATTGTATTGTGGTCAAAATAAAGTTATGTAGGCACAACAAGAACTTCTCAACACAAGAACTTTCTCTATACATAAAAAAAAAGAGTAGCAAGAGAATTTCAGACAATAACCTATGTCAAATAAAAATCAATAATAGAAGGAAAATTTCCATACAAAAACCTATCCTTGATAAATGTATTGTTAATGACCACTTTCATTGGAAAATTTTGCTTATGAAATTCAAGAGGATTCTATAAATATTCAAAATAATTTTTATTTATGCAAGTCAAATCTAGAAAGCCTATTTGAAAATAAGATCATCTAACTCATACATTTGTATCCCAAAGAATTTTTTGATAAAAGAATGACATGCATGAGGTTTTGTGAGAGAGATGATGAGACCATAAAATGGCTCATTTTATCCATGTGATAACATCCCTTTTCCTTGAATAAAAATTGGATATAAGTGCAATTTTTGAACTTATGATTTATTTAGAATGAAATAGAGAACTAATACTTTGTTATTTCTTTATAAATCATTTTATTTTTGCTTGTTGATCCTTGTTACTAAATCTTTGGAAAAATTTGTTAATATGTGTATATGCAGCCCACAATAAGCCATATTAGACATGAGTATGAGGTACCAACTAAGTATCAATTTCAAGGTGAGCTACAGGCACTCTAGATACAGTTACAAACTCACTCATATTTAATATGGACTCACTTAGTTCATATCTACCGACTCAGCTAGTAGCTCTATATCCATATAGTTCATTAATTGAAGACCAATTTGAAGCATCAAATGCCAAGGGAATCCATCATAAACATCAATATTTCAAATAATGCAACTTGGAGAAAATCTATGAACTCTATAGGTTTCATATTTATGGACTCTGTAGGACTGGAATCTATAAACTCTGCAAGTTGAGACATCTACGGACTATGCAAGCATATCTACGGACTGTGCATATCTATGGACTATGTGCCCATCTATGGATTCTTTTCTTAGGCTCTTCAAGTTATAGTTTGCATATAAATTTAGATTTGTGTAATTTCATTTCATAAATAATTTTCTTCATATTTCACGAAGATTGAGCTTATGTTGTAAATAGATAATAATATCTCTCTCTATATTTTGTGAAAGATTCAGATAAGCTAGAATATCTAAGTTTTTATGTTTCTCTCCATATTTAGTGGAGAGAATCTATGATTTTTATTCTTAAATAAGGAGTTGGTTGGAAGCATGAGATTATAAATGCAGCCTCCCACACCATTATAATCAATCTTTATTATTAATACATTCAAAAGATTTGTGACATAAATTTATCATTCTGATTAAAATCCTCTTCTGAGGAATGAGCTGGCCACTCATTCCAAAGAAGATAGATAAATGTATTTTTATTTATTTATTATGTAACTATGCTTTTGAATTTTTAATATTTATTTTCATGTAAACATTTATTCTTTTGTAAAGTTTGTTGTGAACCTACAGGGGTTTTCTATGTTGATCATTTATTTTCAATTCAACAATTTACTTTTATGTAAGTGTGATTTAATTTCCTATAAGTGTGATTTACTTTCCTTTAAGTGTGATTTACTTTCTGTAAGTGTGATTTATTTTTCTATAAGCGTGCTTTCCAATTCTTGCAAGTGTGGAGTGTGGTAGAAGAGACCAGTTGCTATAGATCTCTTTCTCCTATTGTAGATAACCTTTAGACACCATCCCTAGATTGACATTATTAAATGATGAGTTGAAGACTCATCAACATCCAATTGTGAATTAGCTACTAATCATTTTTGACACCATTGTTGGGGAAGGGTGTCATACACTTATGATCTTCAATCCTGATAACAATTATTTTTGGACTCTTGTTTTTTAATTTCCTAAGGTTGTTATTCTTTAGATTAAAGATTTCCTACTTTCATAGTTTAATTTTCCATTTTTTCAATAAAGATAGTGTAAATTTCAAAACCCCCATATTACTAACCCTATGTAGGTAGGGTGGAAAAAATGTAAAAAAAAAAGTGGTTAACATATGCAAAGTGAAGGGGACTATATAGGAATATTTTTGACTAAATCATCAAACATTTCTAAAAGATATGATATTCATCTTAAAACAACTGAAAAACATGAATAAATTCTTTAAGATCACTCATAGTTGTTAATAAAAGAGGTAGAGAAGGAAGAATTTTTGGCTGGACTAGTAGCACAAATTGGAGACCTTGAAGAGGTTTATACCCTTAAAAGAGACCCACATGTACCACCTTTGAGTATTCCCACCTTATCACCTCATACTCAAGAATCTAAAGTTTTCTTCCCTCCATCACCCAAATTTCTTGCTCAAGAGGCATTCAAAGCTATTCTTGACCCTAAAAAATAACATACTAATAGAGTCTTCCAATTTAGAGACACTCTTTGTCAAAACACTAGTGGAATCTTTTGAAACCTCCAAACCATCCTCATTATATAGAAATCCATAAATTATTAATAAAATATATAAAGTCTCCATCTTATACACCCCAAGAAATAAAAGAATTAATAGGAATTTTGAGTGTTAGGTAGCAACAACCTCCCATCTACCAACACAAAGAGTATTCATGGGGGATCACCAGGAAGAAAACACTACCAATGAATCTATTACCTTCAATTTTTTCTTATCTTTACTCCTAATTGAAACAAACCCATAAAGAATATCCCTCACTCTACCCTCCCTACCTTTAGAGGAAAAGTGTCTGAGGATCCAGATACATTTATTTTTGAGTTTGACATCTTATGCCATAACTATGATTATAATCAAGATGCTCGGAAACTCAAACTATTTTCAGTAACACTCAAATATTCAACACTTAAATGGTTCATAGGACTTAGAAAGGATGTCATTTATACTTGGGAATAAATGAAGGAGAAGTTTTTGATGAAATACCAAGACTATTATAGGGCAAAAAATATAGGAGATATGACATTTTTTGAATGACACAAACTGATAACGAGTCATTAGAGGAATATATGGAAATATTTTTATTCAGCTTGCAAAAATCCAAGTAAACGACAGTGGACAAGGAATAGATCAAGCTAATATTCTTAAAAGGAATTAGAGATGATTGTCTAAAGGTACTAGATCTAATGTCTAGTGGTGATGTTTCTACATTGTCATTTGATGAACTAATAGTTCTATGTATGAACTAATCTATATCAACCATGAATAAAAGTATGGGAAAAACCCTT
Organism: Torreya grandis; assembly: GCA_037957365.1. NCBI lineage: Eukaryota > Viridiplantae > Streptophyta > Pinopsida > Cupressales > Taxaceae > Torreya > Torreya grandis. The sequence continues at coordinate 37,133 of JARHVA010000231.1, read as the reverse complement.
CCTACAACATCTATTATAGGAATGTCTAAAGGTAAAGTTAGCAACTCAGTCTAGGATATGAATAAGGACATCATCAGTCACCTAGCTACTCAGCTTGATACATTACATACATAGAGGAAGCAAAATAAACTAAGAAAGACTTAGCCATCTATTACCCTGAATGCAAAAAGGAGGATTGCACATGCCATTCCATGAAAGCTTGGGTATCTAGCATAACTAAGGAGGATATTGAAATAGTAAGCTACATGTCGTAGAAGAAGATGAGAATCAAGTGTTTTTTATGGCTTAATAGAAACCATGGGTATAAAGACCAGGTATGCCATCAAACTCTATGTTTACAAATTTTTAATTCTTAAATAATCTTCAATATGGTTCTTGTATAAATGTACCCAATTAAAATTGGTCTCAAACAAGTTGGAATCTACCCCAAAATTAGTTATGAATGCAACAAAATGGATAACAATTTCAACTGAGGAAATTTCAAAACTAGTAATGGTTCTATCCCTCTAATCCATGGCAATAATAATGGAGAGGTAATCAAGGCTTTTCCCAGCAAATTCAAAAACCACAAAAAGAATAGGACATAATGCCAAACACTCAACAACTTGTTTGAACCACTCAATTGCCTCCTTATTCCATCCCCAATCCTACCAATAAGTCAGTTTAACCAATATAATCCATTGAAATAATGCAATATCTAACATACACCTTGGATATTAATCAAGTTCAACTTCACTCAGGTCATGTTCTTTCACAACCCACCTCACCCATAATCATAGAACACTTTCGATGAGCTTCACTCCATACTAATCCATAGTCACCTGTGGCCAATTCTGAGCCAAGTCCATCATAAAATCAAAAAGAGTCTGACAATCCTCCTTTTTTGAAGAGATTAAGAATATCACATCCTAAACCAGAGCCTAAATTTGATATTTTAGGATACTTCAAGAATGTGTGTATAAAAATCACACTCTTTCAAGCAATAAAGGACGTTCATATCTATAATAAAGTTTTTAGAGAGCTATGTTTGAAAAAATAGGAAGAAAGAAGAAGAATCTTAAAATAGTCCAGGTCATTGGCCAACTAGCAGATATTATGTTAGGAAATATAGTTCCCCCAATATATTCTAATCTAGGAAGTTCTGTAGTTAATGTTAGCATCCTTGGCCAACCCATCTCCAATACTTTAATTGACTTGGGGGTATCCATCAATGTGATGACTATGGAGACCATACAATACCTAAAGCTTACCACTCTCCATCAAACACCCACCATCACCCAGATGGATGACATATCAACTGTTATGCCTGAAGGGATTATTGAAGACCTTGTTATCACTATAGATTCTTGGAAATATCTAATAGATTTTATTGTCTCATAACCAAAGAGCAATTTGGGGGGTTATCCTCTCATCTTTGGTCACCCATGGTTGGCCACTATTGATGATTTTATTAGCTATAGGTTAGAAAAAATGCTAATTTCTAATAGAAATGACACCAAAAAATTGGTGCTCTATCCACTAGCTTAGCCTTCCTTGAATGATGGACCAATCCTTTGGATTGATGAATTTAAAGAATAATTGATCAGGGTCCATCTCCTTGTATACTATTTGCATAATTGATCAGGATCCATCTTTGCAGGCCCAAGAAGAAGATACTATCCTTACTGGTATCCTATAAAACACTTATTGAAATGATCTTGTAGCCACCAACTTGTTGGAATGTACACCATGCCCTCTTCAGAATAACTTCCTTAAAGATGATTTTGCTAAAAATTTAAGAGACATTTGGAAATTCCATCAATTACTTCCCCATCAATGTAGTTTTTCTCCTTCAATTGCCATCATAGAGACCATGCTTTCTTTAACAAATCAAGTAGACATCCTTCCAAACAAAACTCTCAACATCAACACTTTCTTAACACCCCACAAGAAAGTTAGTTACTTATAATGTTGAGAAGGCACACAACAACATTTTCTTAGGATTACCATGACATGAGAAGAATACCCCTAGATTTATGCATGCATCACATTTATATTAAAGAAGAATGCAAACCTATTCACCAACCCCAATGATGAATGAATCTCATGGTCAAAGACATTATCAAAATTGAGTTATAAAAAATCTTGGCTATAGGATTTTTTTATCCTATCTCAGATAGCCAGTGGGTCTCTCCCTTGGTCATTGTCCTTAAGAAAGAGGAAAATGGTGTATTTGCATTGACTACTAAAAGTTGAATGATGCTACTAGGAAGGATCACTTTCCCCTTTCATTTATTGATCAAGTGTTGGATACATTAGAAAGGAATAAGTACTTTTCCTTCCTAGATGGCTATAGTGGTTATAAGCAAATATGAATTGCTCTACAAGACCAAGATGAAACCACTTTTACTTACCCTTGGAGAACCTATGCCTATGCCATCTTGCCATTTGGTCTTTGCAATACCCTAGCTAATTTTACAAGAGATGTCTTGAGCATATTTTATGATCTCTCCCATGACTGTGTTAAAATCTATATGGATGATTTCACTATTTATGGGCATACATTCAAAGAAAGATTGACCAATTTATAGAAAGTTCTTTAATGCTACCAAGACCATCAATTATCTCTAAGTAATGAAAAGTGTTACATGCTTATGAGTGAAGGGATTGTGTTGGGACATCATGTATCTCTTACTATAATTTAAGTTGACCCACCAAAGATAAGTATCATCAAGGATCTACCCACACCATATAATTACAAAGATGTTAGAAGTATTTTAGGACATGTTGGTTATTATAGATGATTCATCAAAGATTTTAGTAAAATTACCACCCCATTATTTGGATTGCTTACTAAGGATATTGAATTTACATGGACTAATGATTGTTAAACTACCTTTCAGTAACTCAAAGACCTTCTCATAACAACTTCTATTTTGAGAAGACCTAACTAGACAAAGCCTTTTCACATCCACGCAAATGCATCTGACACCATTTTAGGATCTCTCCTTGGCCAAAAAGATGAATCTCTAAGTTATCCAGTCTATTTTATTAGCAATAATATTCAAGGGGATGAAATTAAATACACTATAATAGAGAAGGAATTTCTTTCCATCATCTATGCCATCAACAAAGTTTGACACTGCATTACAAGTTACCAAGTATTCATCCACACTGATCATGTAATAATAAGGTATTTAATGAACAAACCTACTGTAATAAGTAGGATAATTTATTGGTTATTTTTGTTGGAGTTTGATATTACCATTGTGGATAGACTAGGTAAGGATAATGTAGTAGAAAAATTTATATCTTGATTAAAAAATGATGAGCAAAGTCTTATTGTTGACGATTCTTTTCTTGATGAACATTTATTTGTTGTAAAAATTCAATCTCTTTGGTTCATAGATATTGCTAACTATCTATAGACACCAAAATCATGTCTAACCCTTGGTCATCCTCCCCTTTGGTCCATTCCTAACCCACACACTTACTAATTTAAAATAATAACCTATTTTGAATTAATAACCCCCCTTTGACACATCACCTATAACACCTCATCTAACACCTCGCCTTGGACCATTTCCCACCCTGTGACTCACCCAAGACCTATTCTTACTCCTTTCCAATTGCCTAACCAACTCTCATGCGTATTTAGCCCAACCTTTGACAATTCTCCAATGAATTATGCACTTGGCAGATGGAGAACGGGCTTGATAGCCCTTTTACTCATTCTCCACCCGTCGACATCGGTCAAATGTCGGTCGGCATAGGTGGGATCGCTGATGTTGATTTACTTAAACTGAATTCTAACCTCTCACTAGGGCTAATGACAAATCGCTAATCACTGGTCGGCTAATCACGAATCATGAATCATTAATCGCTAATCACTAGTCGGCTAATCACGAATCTCGAATCCTCTTCCCGTGAAATAAAATTCTCTTGCTCTTGCTTCCTAGCATTCTGGCTTCTCATTTTCTCATAGGTATCAGCATTTTGATAGCATTTTCTAGGCTTAGAGGTCTAGCACTAGTTATTCCATACAAGTTTGAAGATTGCATGACATCTCCATCACTAGCCACAATGGAAACATGGCTCCTGCACCTCTGCCAACTCATGCCACAGCTAAGTATTTGTACTATTTTTATTTTAGTGTCATTTCAAATATACTAGCACTCTGTCTACTATCTATTCCCAACCATTCTAGACACAACCTTCCTTGTCCTTCCCAGAGAGGCTGAAAGGCCTTCTCTGACCCTTGTCTCCCCCTTTTTGCCTCTGTCACCCATTTAGTCCCTTTCCAGACCATACTTTCAGTCCAATCATCCCAGCACAGACTCCTAGACTCCCACAGACCTTCCCAAACCATTTTGATTGACCAGACTGCCCTGAAATTAGCCCTAAAACTTGTCCCAGGCAATTGCCCCGACTAACCTCAACCATTGCCCCTACCAACATCGGCAGACTAATCAACGTCGTTGACATTCCTTGACCGACGCTGGCATGACCACCGATGTTGGCAACTGTGCAAAGCAGATTGCTGTAAATAGGTACGCATTTGCTTTCATTTCTTTATTTTTGTTTTTATCATTTTTGTTTCTATCAATATTTTACTTTTTAACAGTGGACTGTCATCCCCCGAGAAGTCTTTACACTTCGAGGACCAAGCTTTTGCTTGGCAGTCCACTTTCTAGCCATCTAACCATTTTTGTGTTTGAGTCTCTTTTTGCTACAGGTGTCATCCTCCATAACCAAAGAGGAGTTCCTTCAGTCATCTGAATTTGGTGTGCAAGACTTCATTTGGGTACGTACAAGCCCTTGACCATTTCTTAGTTTCTCATTTCCTTTTTGAATGTGAAAAGTGAAAACTTGTTTGAAAACACTATCTTATTGCAATATCACTACCACAACATTTCTCACCTAGGGACAAACAACACTTGATCCAAAAGAGTAGACATTATTCCTAGATTGTAGGATATCTCTTAATCACTGGACCAAATTCAATTATGAGAAGATGTATCCAAGAAGATGAAGCTTATGAAAATATTAGAACCTACCATGATGAATCTTGTGGGGGTCATTTTGATACCAAAAGGACTACCATAAAATTACTTACTACCAGATATTATTAGCCTTATTTAAATAAGGATTCCATGATATACACCCATAGATGTGATCAAGACCAGCATATGGGAAAGCCTACTTGCTCTGATAAAATGCCATTACAACCACAACTAGTTCTATAACCCTTTGAAAAATGGAGACTAGATTTTGTAGGTCTCACTGATCCTAAATCTAACAACAAGGAATGCATACTATTGTGAGATGATTATGTCACTAAATGAGCATAGGTCAAAGCCTTAACCCATGCTTGAGATGAGAAGGTAGCTGAGTTCCTCTATAAATAAATCTTCACTTGTTATGGAGTACCAAGAGAAATAGTAATAGACCAAGACCTACAGTTCACATCAGACCTCATAACTACCTTGGTAAAAGAATATAAAATCAGATATATGAAGTCTACCCCTTACCATCCTTAGTCAAATGGTTAGGCAAAGTGACAAACTAAGAATTGGAAAATATCCTCACTAAGACTATCAAGCTACATAAAAAAGGTTGGTCAACTCATATTCTAGAAGTAGTTTGAGCTTATAGAATCACCTAGAAAACCACAATTGGTCTAACTCCATATGAGCTAGTTTATAGTAAGAAGCCTTTTCTACCCATTAAGTTTAAACATAAGATATTGAGGAAAATACTTGATTTGGGCTTGGATCTTTCCCAAGATCAACAAGATAGGGTCTTGTAGCTGAATGCACTTGATGAACTAAGAAAGGAATCACTTCATCATACTAAAATAGTGCAAAGACAACATGTGGGATGGTATGATAGGACCATCAAGACAAATAATATTCAACTAGGAGACTTGGCACTCTTTTTTTACTCTAAATACAAAGAGCATAAAGGAAAACTAGAGTCCAAATGGCTTAGGCCTTATTAAATTGAATATTTTTTTGATAATAGAACTATAAAGTTCATGACTATTGACTCTATTTGGTTCTGACTAATTATTAATGGCCATAGGATCAAGATGTATAATAAACCATTTTCCAAGGAAACTCTCACTTTCCAACTTCTTGAAGAACAACATCCATCTCTTATTCATAAATCAAATCAACCTATTAATGTAGTTGAAGGGTATTTTTGTCAACCCTTCTCTAATATTTTCCAAGAGTAGTAAAGCTTCCTATAGCCAAAAAAATTTCATTCACAATGGCTTGGTTTAGGATGAATAAAATTCTACCTTCTAGATTCTTATGATTCCAATTAAATTTGGACTAAAAAATTTAAAAAAATCAACAATGAAAACCTTAGGACATTGATGATGGATGTTGTATAAAAAAACTAGGTCACTAGCTAATTGATATTTGTTAAAAAAATCAAAAAGAGAAAAGGTACTACAATAATAAAAAAAAAATTAATCTATTTTTGATTGTAGATTCATTCCCTTGGAGCAAAAATACATTTTTCTTCTTGCTATAGGATGAAAAAGTTGCTATAAGATAAAACTTGCTACTATAGGATAAAACTTGATATTGTAGGATAAAACTTACTGCTATAAGAATTATATCTTGCTACAGGATGTATTTCTATATTCCATCTTACATCAAGTATTTTCTCCTACTCAAATTCAATCATACACCATGACCACCACTTTAAATCATCATTTTCACATTTATGAAAGGTATTTCTATAAATAAAATGATAATTATTCTATAATTATTTCTTATCATACATTTTAATTATTTCTAAAGATTATGGGACTTAATGTTATCAATACACCACCATATCCTCTCATTATCAAACCTTCTTACCATCTCCTTCACTGATTGATGTGATAATTGACACAACTATTTACACACTTACTCTTACCATGAGTGTTTTGTGCACGTTAGCTTCGTCCCTCGAGGATAAGTGACAGTTCAAGTTAGGGGGATATTTTTTATTAATTCAAAAGGATTATTTCACCTTCCAAATCAAAAGTCATAAATCATTTAACCATAGCCCAAAACCTTTGTTTTAGTCACTTAGACCTGTAAATCACATAATATGGGAGGTGATTTATTGAAACATGAATCGTTCGATATCACCCCTTTAACTAATCACCTAAAAATATTGGCCCTATTATAGCATATATGATGGACATAATATTTTGAGAAAATACAAGCCTTGAATGAAGGAATAATGAATGAATTTGTTGGTGTATTACCTAATAGCCTGGTAATAGTAAAGGGGATGAAATAAAGTTGACAAAAACCACCATTAACAGAGTAATGGGACTACTAAGAACAGGTGAGGAATGATAAGACAAATTTGATGTCGAAACTGAGAGACAAAAATTTATAAGAGGAAATGAATGCCTAAAAACTTCAAACTAGGGCACTAAAAGGTTGTCTCTACTATAAATATGGGCTAAATCTGTTGATTTTATCTCTAGATATTTCATTTGTGAAGAGAGGTATTCTATGCTGCATGGCCTACACTTTAAGTTCATAAATCATTTGTGGAATGAAATAGAGATAAAACATTCTTAACTTTTTGATCCACATGATCACAAAAATTTTAGAGGCATTTCAAAAAGGTAATTCTAAAGCTCTTTCCCACCATTGTCTCATCCAAATAATTATTTAAGACTATTTGTAAATAACTAGACCCAACATCAATTGGGAAGAATTTTTCTAAGTACCAGGAAATGCAGAGAGTGCTAAAAAAGGAAATGAAATATAATAAGAATTGGAAGTTTAAAAACAATGATTAGAATAAGCCCTCCCTATAGAACCATAAGAACATGTAGTATAAAACCTTCCTGTAGCCACACAAGAACCTGTAGAAGGTCTTCCCAAAACAACATAAGAACCTGAAGTAAGGACTAAAGAAGGGACTTCTAGAGGTAGGGAATCTAGAAGGAAGATAAAAAAACTCATTCTCCAGCCTAATCTAGATGAGTCTGAGGAGGGACTTCCACCTTCTCCCAAAAAGGCCAAGATAGGTAAGAATGTTCTATAGTATTCAATTAGGAAGAAGTAGAACAAGTTGAGCATAGTCTTGAAGAATTGCATGAGGAATAAGAACAAGTTAAACATAGTTTTGAAGAATTGTATGAAGAACCAATATAGGAAAAAGTAAAACAAGAGCTGCATGAGGAACCAATGTAGGAGGAAGTAGAGAAATTAGAGCAACCTACTATATAAATGGAATTTTCCACTCTTGAGTAAGCTGTACAAGAAATTGAGAAAATAAAGAAGTACCTACAAGTTCAATCTAGTGTAGGACTGGATGCACTTGCTACAGTAGCTTATCAGTTATATCCCTCTATCAAAGTCCATCTTACAACCATCATTCCACAACCTTCTATAGAGTTAAATCAATAAAAATAACCTAAAGCTACCCAAGAAGTCAAGTATCACTCCTCATTTTCAATATCTTCTAAATTGTTGAATTGGATAGATAGTCAGTCTAAATTTATAAAAAAACTAAGGAAAGATAATAGGAAATTCAAAGAAGAGAATAAGTTGAAGGAAGAGAGCATCAACAAACTAAAATAAAAAATTGAGGATATGAGTAGTCTTACCCAGGAGCTCCTTGATTGTAGGCCTCTTACAAAAGTTTATTTAGTTTATCTTGAAGAACTATGGCACAAGTTTAGATTTATGAGAATTTATTGTAATATGCCCCATGAAGTTATTGATCCCCTTTCCTTTTATATATATAAAGTTCATAGGAATAACAAGCATAGTTGTGCAAGTTCTACCTGCACAATTATGTTGTTCCTTATGATAGGGAGTGGAACCCCATTCTATATGTTGGAGATGTCTAACTATAGGCATTTTCATCATATTTATTGAATGAATAGAGAAGAGGAAGATAAATAACATAATTCAAGAAAAAGGAGAATGAAAGCTAGTTGTTTATTAGTAGTGAATCAATGGAACCTAATGTGATGCATGAGCATCCTCATGTATTCAATGAGTTTTAATTATTTTTTATTGAGTCTAGGTTGTCTAGGTTATTAGTTAGTTTTCCCTCCAAAATAAGCAATTCAAATTTTCAAATTTGAGAAAATGTATCTCATAAGCATGAATAAGGCCTAAACATGTCTAAAGGCCAAGATTGTGTGTAGATCCTAGCTAAAATGGATTTGGAGGTTATATTTTATATGATTTCAAGTCAGTTAGGTGAGTTATTAAGTGGTTAATATCTTGTTTTGATTAGTATGTTGTTAACTCCATTTTTGGAGTTGGTTGTGTGAGGTCAAGAATAGGATTTGAGTATCCAAGTTGAGTTATATGCTTGTATACATGGATTAGTCATGCAAGACAGATGTATTAAGACTTTTGAGAGATGAAATAAAGAATGGTATTGATTGAAGACAAAATTTTAAGCTGTTTGTTGATACTGTTATGTTGACTATGTTATTGAACCAGACAAGGTAGTGAGGGAGAAGTTGACAATCAGTATGTAGAAGATAGTTTCCCTCTCTGTGATAGCTTAGACATTTAGAGGGGTTTAATACATGATTAAAAAAATTATTTGGAGTCTTAAAACCACGAGATGTGTTATGTAGCTCTATTTGTGTGTTGATTGGGCCCTAACTAGGGCTTTACTGATTTGACAAATAGTATAGTGGAAATTTTTATATATTTGAAATCATGATGGTCTAAGAACTTAAATTAACTACCCCAAGTTTCAAAGTCTAACTTAGAAGGTAAGTGTGTTTTCTAGTTCAAACTTGTTTTTAAGCCTTGCATGCTCTAGTTTGACTGAGACAAAGGATTTTAGTCATGGTCTAGATTAACAACTAACTAGGTTTTAGTTTGGAGAGTCTTATAATGTCATTTTAAACTTATTAGATGATTTTTGGGCCTTATATCAACTTTATACTCTCTGTACCTTCCAAAATAGGGTAGTTTGAAGGCTTAATTAGGTTTGTCATAGTGGTTGTTAGTACTATTCTGTACAAAAAAAATCATAGGTGAAACTTAGGTATATTGTGTAATCCCTTAATGGGTATCAAGATCATGTTTAATTTTTGTGATATATAATTTATGAATGGAGTTATGGGAAAAAGATAGGGTTAATAGGGTTACAAGCCCATGAGCCCACCAATAAAGCAAGTATGGTGTCATGGCCTAGAATGTGTGTTTTGATCAATCAAGACTATAAAATTAGGTGTAAATAGATTAGATAGGCTATATTTAGAGTGCTAAATTTGGTTTTTATTTATATACGAGTAATTTTATTTTATCCCATGTTGTAAACCAATGTTATCCTATGAATGGTCAAGTCAACATCTAGTCATGAGCTTGAATGTAGTGAAGGAGTCTTAAGAGTGTGTAAGTTTGTTGTTAGTATTTAAGGAGAGTGAAGAGGATTCACACCATAATGTTGTATTAGATGAATGGGATGATATCATGTTTATAAAAGAAGTTAGAACTTGGTTTGGTAAGAAATGTAATGAAGCCCAAAATTTTTACTTAAGATTAAGAACTTCTATTGGTCCTTTAGCCAAAGAGTCCTATGTGGAATGATGGAATGAGCTCACTCATAAATGAAGAAGAGGGAACCCTATTCCCATTTATTTTAAAGTAAACATTTAATAGGATCACAAAATATATTCTTCTTATAGGTGACATGGGATCATAATTGATGAACCTCAAATTCCAACCTCCTCTATTTTGGTATCTTATTATAGATTGGTAGGACAAAACCTTGGTGGATGAAGCTAGGAAAGTCAAAATTTGGGAACTATTTGAATAGAGGTGGGGATTTTATGCTCACCTTTCCAAGAGTGTTGTAGATCCCATGGATTTTAGAGTTCTTTGTGAATTAGGAATGAACAAATATGTTGCTCGAGGTTGAGCAAGATCTTTAGTTAGGGGTGTGATGATCCCCATAAATGTATTTTTATTGTGTGCATGTATTGTACTCATCCTACTTATTAACCATTCTTTTGAACATTCTTCCATATAGTTTCCTAATTTCATAATCCATATAGCATAATGTTTCTATACTTTTTTAAATAGTTGAAATTATGTATTGAAATTAAATATATGATGGTTATCTATTACTTTAGGATGTTTTGGAGAGATAGGTATGTAGCATGGAATATCTTACAACAAAGGAATCTCATTATATAGACCATCTTATAGCCACTACGTGACCAAAGCCATGGATGGACATATTTTAATTCTCTTCAAACTGACTCATTGAAATGAATCTAACCTCTATAGATCTCAATAAGGAAGTGGTTGAAGAAAAAAACAACCTTGTTTTCCCTACATAAATATTTTAGAATTCCCATGAATGATGACTTTAGCAAAATGAGACAATTTTGGTTATCCTAATTCGAATATATTTTAGAGATTGAATGTGTACATACAGTGATGTCATCCTATCAAGTCTACATCCTTGAGTTGACATTTAAATGAAGTATAAGGTACAAGTCCATGGTAACTCTCCTTGTCCATTTTTGTCAAGATAAGTACATTTGATTATGAATCAACTACTAGTCACCTTCCTCTTAACACTTGTGTTCACTATCTGCAGTCACTTACTAGCCCTCTTGGCTTTAATCTTCACATTCATCATCAATGTGGCTAGAAATTTCTCAAGGAAATCTATGTAATAGGTGTTATGACATCTATTCAAAGTTCATTTATCTTATAATCCATTATTTAGACTTTAAAAAGATCTGATATCAGACCTTTCATCTTCTCACTAGGTAGTGACTTGTCTTTTCACTATTTGTCTAAGACTTCTTGCAATGGAAATATTAGAAGAGGATTTTTTATGCTTTACTTGGCTGAGATATAAGTATAGAGAGTTAGAAAAATTCCCTACAGACCTCCCTTAATGTATTTCATCCACCAATTCTCCTCTATACTTACAAAACACATCAAAACCTACAAGAAACTTAGATTTTAGTGTCTGTACAAGTCAAAGTACAGATTAAATGGATGCCATGGAAACTAGGTGAGTGATAGATAGGTATAAAACACTTTTATGGCCATTTAACCCCTCCTAGTTTCATATCCATCTTTTTCTTCTCCATTGGGTGTTAGCAAGGGTTTTAAGAGGGTTTTAGGTCTCTTAGCTTCTTAACATTGGTTCATAAAGGTTAGAAATCCAACCCTTAAACCAATTCCATAAATTTTGAGTTAATGACCATCCTAAACTACCCCTATCTACTTGAGGTCTCATGCAGCTTGTACATATAGATATGATCACTTGAAAATGGATCTTGAGCTCCTTCTAGGTGTTCTGAGTAGGCCTGAGACTAAATTAGGCCAAAATGACCAACTTGAGCTACTTCCCTACAAACCAATGGATGTTATAGACTCCCCAATTATCAATGAAGGTTCTCAACTAGTTTTTAAAAGTAACATGATTCTTTAAGTGAGGTTGGAAGCCATTAGGGTTCATGCTTAGTTTAGGCCTAATAGGCTTAGACTACTTACTTGAGTCTTTGACCACCTGTGAGTGATTTTCAGGACTATAGGGCCTTTTAACACTTTTTTCACCTCTACCTAAACTTTGTACATCCTTCCATAGTCACAAAATACTCTCCCCTTCAACCATCTCACTCTTCACGTACCAAACTTGTAGTTATTTTACTCTTGAAGTGCCCTCTATCTGAGATAAAATAGAGGGCACCTCCCTTATTTTATTAACCAAAGTGAAATTATGAAAGCCTATTTTAGGTCATGTTGATGATTTGTACCAAATTTTATAGATATATCACACCCATAGACCTCTTAACATCACAAATTCTTCAAGACAGGCTTATAGGACTAATGACTATGCATAAATTTTTGTTTGGGCTTGAGAACCTCAAACTATGATTATAGGATAAGGTCCTTACTTATTGGGAACACTTGAGAATGTGTCACTAAAAATATGAGAGTGGTTTCAACATGGTCCATCCATCATACACTTATACTAATATTTTAAGATCACATCTCTCATTTGTTATAACTAATATGTAATAAGACTTTAGGTGTCTCATCTTAGGTAAATGAGATTCTTATAGGTGTTAGTTGATGTTTGGACATTATGTTTCATGCCCTAAGTTTTTATTTAAGTCATTGAGATCATTCCATAGTTTAATGGACTCAAATATTGTCTTTATATCATGATCTTACCCTTCTACCATCATTGTCATACAAGTCTATAGTTTCAAGGTTCACTTTGGTTCAAATGTCATTGTATTTACTGAGTATCTCAAATGTAGATGTGACTGAATTGGAAACCTACTCAACCATTAGTCTCTTGATATAAAAAATTCTAATTGTGATTATATTTTATCTCTAATGACTATGCTACTTATTTTAATTCATTAGGTTTATTTATACCTCATCAATCTTCACCACAACATGACATTTTATAGAGCAAAATCTATTTTTTAGAAAGATTAAGGTAAAAGTTTCCATTTGTAACTTTTTCAACCTATGAATTTGAACCTAGGTATGTCTATACATAATGGCCTCACCATTATCACCTTGATCTTATATATGTTCTTGTACCTAATTTAATGTCTCAACTGAGTTCAAACACATTCATCTCAACATCTTATGTCTCTTTTGGATTGAACTTAGGCCAATGTTAGAGACTACATGTAGGTCTATATGATATAAGACTGTGTATATTGAATTGGTTCTCAAAACAAATATATAACCCTTTGAATAGATCAATATTAATTTTTCCACCTTGGGATTATTATCACAATATTGAAACCTTATTTTTTTCATCAACATGACAAATCAAGGCTTAGTTTCACTTGACTATAGGTGACAGTCATAAGGAGATTTGACTGTGTGTATACTCTGATTGTATTCTAAGTCTTTCCTTGACAACATTTAGTCTCTTAATGGTTCAACCATATTACTGATGATACATGAGATCTTATGAATGCTTATATGTTTAAAACTCATTAACACATTTGTGTAAACATTGTCACATAGTCCTATAGGTGACTATTGTTGGGTTACTTGACTTTGTCAAATGTCATAGACTTTGTAATTTTAACCATAATCTTCCTTAAATTAAAATTTTAGTTGAGAAATTATCACCATGACCTAATATATTAAACCCAACATATCACCTTTTTTCTAAATACCAATACAAAAAGATAAGCTTTACAATTGTGAAAACAATATATGTAGACTTCAATGGAGCTCATTTCTAGCACAATGAGGGTGATCCTACCAAACTATTCACCTTAAAACATTACAAATTATCTAAAACCAACATGAAAAGGAATAAAATTTCCTTCAATTCCTCTTATAATACTCTATTTGAATAGATCAATTCCATCTGATAGGAAAACTGAAGCCCTTAGGGATGTCTAGGCAGTTTAGAGTCACCAACACTCTTAGTAATGGTTCATGAAGTGCATATCACACAAATCATAAATATGAACATGAATTTAGAGTAAATAGAGACTAATTTCACACACCAAGTACATTTTCTTGAATTATACTCCTCCTATCCCTACAATGTAGAAATTAGTTGACCTCTTTGACTAGTCCAAGAGAGAGATGAGAGATAGAGGTCAATTTTTGGAAATGTTGGACCTATCAAAGCTACTTGATCATGGAATTTAACTATGGGTATATGAAGAGACCCTATTAAATTCTTATCATATGTCATAATTGTTTTATAGGTCGTACAACTACCTAAAACTGCTTGATCTTCTTAAATGGATGTTAAACCTACAATTTTTTAGTTTCACAGCAATTTTAATTATTCCTAACATGTAGGATGTTACATTTCATATTGACACCTTTGTATTCTTATGGAAAATATAAAATTTCATTTAATGACTCAAAAGGTGGCCTAAGATGACATATGACCAACTTAGAAAAAAAATTACAAAGATAAATCATATTGTTTGACCTCATTAAAGACTATAGGACCACTTTTCCACCTAAAAGACCCTATGACAAATTTGAACTATATAGTGGGTTGACATAATTTGACTTGAGGTCAAATTAATAAACATTTTGGTGATTTATTAGGGTTAGTAATCTAGCTATGCTAAGGACCAATAGCCTTCTCCTATCCATTGGGCTATGGAGTCACCTATACACTATACTTGACACTAATATGCCTTTGAAAGAACACCAAACCACATAAAATAATAGGAAACAAAACACACAAGAGAAGACACCAAAGCAAAAACACTTGTGTTCTCAAGAACACTTAGGGAAAACACACACAACATAAGTAAATCACACCTATCCTAACATTTAAAATACCTCAAACACTTGAGGTGAATAACTATTCACCATTGCTTCAATGAGGGTAAAATAAAATACCTCTTGTATCATTATTAATCTAATAAAACATACCTTCATGTGATGTATTCTTGTCAACGAAAACTTACTTATGTAGATAGTTAAATTATTTACCATCTTTAGATCTTATACTAACTACAAGTGTGTCACTTGTAAATATCATGAATACTCCATCTATCCCTCCAATAATCTTGTTTGAACTTGGAGCTTGCTTTAATTTTGTCATGTTCAATTGACACCTCTCAGATTCAATCTTAGGAGTCATCAAAGTTATCTTAACTTCACTCTCTTCTAAGACATGATGCATTTTATGTTTAGAACCATCAAGCTTGTCCTCTTACTACTCCAACATGTCTGAAAGTGGTTTAATATCAAACTAAGGTTTAGAGTACTATTCAAACACAAAGATTTCTACCTTGGTTTCATTGGACTCCCTCATGACTGCAGCCTTCTTGGTAGTGACTTTACACTCATTCTCATGTTTAATAAGACATTATCCTTTATGTTTATAGGATCCATAAACAACTTTAATATCATATTCATGACTATTAGGAAGGTGATTTTACTTATTTATTTGTTTAAACTCTTGAACTATGGCATGAAATGGTTATTATAGGTCATCTTTGTCTTCATGGTTGTCACCTTCCTGGACTCCTCTATATTGTTTAGGCATAATGTCATTTTATTCCCCATTATATTTATCTACCATGATTTGTAAACCATTATCATCATGCATAAGAATAAGGTAATTAACCTCAATAACTTGTTGAAAATTACTATCAATGCTTACCTCATAATGTTCATCACCTTCCTCATGAATGAGATATGTGCCAAGGTTAGTCTATTCAATGAAAGTATATGGATGATGTCCATCAGTTTTATCACCATAATTATCTATGAGAAGATCATAGATAAAATAAATCTTATAGGATTCTCCATCATCCATAACATACTCCTCTTAATCATTGATGGTATAATTCAAATTAGAGCTTGCTTCCACATATGGCTCAATATGAAACTTACCCAATGGTTGTGTTCTAATAGTTACCTTTACTCCATAATTTATTTTTAAATTTAATAAGGACTAATAAAATAATAGGTATCCTCTTATCTTAGATGTTAATTCGATTTATAGGTATATAACAAATTGGGTAGGCAAATCAACCACCACTTTATCTTGAAGGATAGGGAAGCTTGGACAATCATGCAAGAAAAATCTCAAACCTTTGATGCATCCAAATGACTTAGATGATATCCCATTACTTTTTAATACTCCCTTTATATATGGTTCATATTTAAATTCCAACTTATCTACCAAAAGTTTGGGCATAACCAAGGTACTTACCCCACTATTCACAATGCAATTATGAACAAGCTTGTCTCCCATAATGAGAGTGAGGTAGAAGGGTGAAGGATTTTCATATTTGGTAGAGAGTTAAACAATGTGAGTAGGAGAATTATTGAGGGATACATTACCATGTCTTAATGGTTAAGGACTGATGTGGATTTGGGATAGTTTCTCTTGAAGTAGTTCCTTTTGATTAGACATGTGATGCACTTCCCAAAGAGAGAGACTAGTCTTAACATTTTTCAAGGAATCAATGATATTAAAATAACTAACACTAAAATTTTATTATATCCTTGAATTAAAATAATTTAATTGAGCTTTAGGCAATGGAATACTTTGAGTCACCTTTCCAAAATTCTAATTTTGAAGAGGTGCAGAATTTGTAGGGATTGTCACACTTTCACTTACATCTTGCTACCTTGTAGGAGGGTTATTTTCACTTGATTAAACACCATTAAAATATCCAAATCCTTTTTATTTGATATTTTATTAGTTTCCACTTAAGTAATTTTATTTATGTAAAATGTATCTTACACTAAAAAGTTTGCAAGGCTCACTCTTTGAGGCTACCATTCTTTGTTTTTTTCTGCTTGCATGAAGTTCTCATCTTCTAATATTAATTGAGGAGTAAGTCCTCCTTTGGATACAAAAGCTTGTTTCATACCTTAATTGGCATCCATATACTATCCTTGAGACTAAAATTATTCTCTTTTAACTGAATTACTATGGATTGGAACCATAGCTCTTGTGCTAGAAGTAGAGGTTGGATTATATGCATCAGGTGGCCTATTGAAGTTAAGTTATCCTTGTCCTCTCCCTTGGCCATATTTTTGAGGTGGGAACCTATTTTATTATGAAGGATAGGGATAGGGGTTTTGGTTAACTCCATATTTCATATTTATTTTCCTAACTTGAGCATATAAGGATTTAAACCTTGCCTCCCAATCAATGGTATCTTCTGACTTATTTGGGGTAGTTCTAGACTTGGTGTTTGCCTTTGGAATTGGAACAAGGCTTGGAGAAGTATAAAACATGTTTGGTATAATGGGAATAGAGACTTTTAAATGGAGTTTACCAGATTGTATTAGACCATTATTATATCTAATGGCTTTGATATAGGTTCTAGGTAAAGTGTATCCACCCATGGACTACAACACAGTGAATATATCAATCTCAATACCCCTTAGATATGTAGGGAAAAGAAATCTTATAGGGGGTCTCATGGGAAGGGTCAGCCTATACAAAGTTATTTTAAACCTCTCATTGAAATAATGCATAGTTTCTTAGGACCTCTTTAAATCACATTCATCTGGTGAATGAGTGATGTGTGATCACTTTTATCCTCAAAAATTTTGGTTAGTAACTCTCCAAACTCATCCCAAGTGGTGTTGCATCCTCCCGGTAATGTCTTATACCAGTCAAGGGATTTTCCCCTAAGAGACATAAAAAGTAAATTGACTATAATATTGACTTTAGTGACATTATGAAAGTTTCAAAAGTTATAAATGTCCATAACATGTTCACTTGTGGTAATAAGACTTTCCCCATTGAAAGTGGGAACACTCTTGGTGGCATTGGGAGGGATATCATCATATGTATTAAGGTGTATGGGATTTTTAGTGTTAAATTCTTGTAATGCATGATGCTTATCCATGTTTTCATTAAGTTCCTCTTCACTTTCTTGATCTTCTTGTCTTGAAAAGTCTTCTTTTTCTTGAGAAAGTCAAGATAGGATGAGGATGTTTAACTTCAAGAGGAAGTTCAGGATGAAAGAGTGGGTTTTTAGGATTGTTACCTCTACTAATATTTGACCCAGTAAGGAACATGAAGTATGAACAAAAATAATGATAAAACTTGGTCTACAACCAGATATTACCTTGAGTGGAGTTGTTAAATGTTGATTAGAATACACGTATACATTTGTGATGTTTTCAAGACCAGAATTCACCTTGACAAGATGTACTTGAGACAATGGTCCCACCAAGCATGATAGAACTATTGTCACTCAATATTGAACCATAGAATTTTTTTTCAATCCTTCTATAGATTAAATAAAACATTAGATTACCTCTAAGATTGTGGGTTTCCTACAATAGAGGTAAACCTCTAGGTTTAAGGGCTAGTTCCCTATATTAATCCTTGATAGGTTATCACCTACACTACTTTCTTGCTTAGATTAATAAGGATATAAGGAACATGAAGAGTAACCTATGATAATGAGGTGATACATGAGATATATCTCTAATAGACTACCATACATTCACACTATGAAACATGACTCACAATACTAGTCTCAACATCCTAGATTGATCTAACATAAGGGTTTCAAACATGGAGGTGATATGCATTGTAATTATTCAAGGTGAGTGAATAAGGGGTCAGATTGTAAACAATAATTCTACTAATTACATTTAGGGATATACAAATACAATAGCTACACTTCATTTGACCTATTAAAGGGATAACTACTTACACTAAACATGAAAGAGTTAAGAGAACAAAAGGATATATACTTATCACTTGACATTTCATTATGCACTACCACACACTTAGACAAGAAGATTATGAACTCAAAAATAGATTTTAAATATTTATTTCAAAGTAAAATACAATATTTAAACTAGTAGGGCTTCACCATACCAAGTGTGGGTTAGATACAAATGCCAACATGGCTTGCATAAATAGATCATGGGAGAGGAGAGAGAAATAAGTTAATTTAAAGGGTTACAATGCCAAGTTTCAAGGCATGAAAATAAATTAAAATTAAATATAATGAATTATAAAATATGTCAATAAGTTTTCATTGACAAGTGCCTATCATAATTGCATCTTTCTCCTGATATTGGAGTAAATACCTCAATTAGCCTTCTTGAAACTACCCTCATGATGAAGCATCACTTGAATACTTGAACATAAATTAGGAAGTATTTGAAACATATTTTATATCATGGGAGGTAGGAAATAAGATGTGAAAATCCTCAAATACCCCTCTAACTAATAGCCTTCCTCTTAACACTTGTGTTCACTATCTGCGGTTATTTACTAGCCCTCTTGGCTTCAATATTCACATTTATCATCAAGATGATAGGTAGTTTTTGAAATAAATACATATAATAGGTATTAGTACATATGTTAAAAGTCCCCTTGTCTTATAATACATCAATTAGACGTCAAAAATATCCAATATTAGACCTCTCATCTTCTCATTAGGCAGTCACTTATCTTTTCACTATCTATCTAAGACTGCTTACAATGGAAAGATTATCAGAGGATTTTTTATGATTCACTTGGATGAGAGATGAGTATAGGGAGTTATAATAAGTCCCTATAGACCTCTCTTAATGGATTTAATCCACCAATTCTCCTCTTTACCTAAAAAACACATCAAAACCTATATAAAAAACTTAGATTTTAGTCTTTGTACAAGTGATAGTATGGATAAAATGGATGTTATGGAGCATGAGTGATAGAAAATTCTAAAAAAAATTCATGGCCATTTGACCCCTCTTAGATGAATTTCTATCTTTTTCTTCTCCATTAAGTTTTAATAAGGTTTTCAAGAGGGTTCTACGTCTCTTAGGTTCTTATCATTGTTTCATAAAGGTTAGACATCCAACCCTTGAACTAATTCCAAAAATATTGAGTTCATGACCCTAATAAACTAACCCTAGATTATTGAGGTCTCATGTATCTTTTTCTTACATAAATGAGCACTTGAATATGGATCTTGAGCTCCTTCTAGGTGTTCTAAATAAGCTTGAGACCAAATTAGGCCAAAATGACCAACTTGAGATACTTCACTACAAACCAATGGATGTTATAAACTCACAAATTATCAATGAATTTTATTAAATGGTTTATTAAATTCACATGATGCTTTAAGTGAGTTTGTAAGCCATTAGGGTTCATGCTCAATTTAGGCCTAATACGCTTAGATTGCCTTACCTAAGTCTTTGACCACCTATGAGTTCTTCTTAGGATTTTAGGGCCTTTTAACACTTAGTTAACCTGTAATTAAAATTTGTACATCCTTTCATAGTCACTCAAGAATCTCCCCTTCATCCATCTCACTCTTCACATACCAAACATGTAGTTATCTTATTCATAGAGTGCCCTCTATCTGAGATAAAATAGAGGGCACCTCCCTTATTTTCTTGACCAAAATGAAGTCATGGAAGGATATTTTAGGTCATGATGATTCTCTATACCAAATTTTAGAGTTGTATCACACCTATAAACCTCTCAACATCATAAATTCTTCAAGACGGGCTTATAAGACTGACGACTACACACAAAATTTTGTTTAGGCTTGATAACCTTGAACTATGACTGTAGGCTAAGGTCATTACTTATTGAGAACACTTTGGAATGTTTCATTTCCATTGTGAGAGTGGTTTCAACATGGTCCATCCATAATACACCTTTGCCAACCTTCCAAGCTCACATATCTCATTTTCTATAACTAGTCTACAGTCAAATTGTAGGTGTCTCATCTTAGGAAAATGAGATTCTCATAGGTGTCTATTCATGTTTGGACATTGTGTTTCATGCCCTAAGTTCCTATTTAATTCACTAAGATCATTTCATAATTGAATAGACTCAAATCTTGTCTTGATATCATGATCTTACCCATCTACCATCATTGTGCTATAGGTCTATAGTTTCAAGGTTCACTTCGGTTCAAATGCCAATGTAGTTACTAAGTATCTCAAGTTTAGAAATGAATAAATTGGAAACCTACTAAACCATTAGTCTCTTGATCTAAAAACTTCTTATTATGCTCAGATATTATCTTTAAGTTCTAGGCTACTTGTTTAAATTCATTAGGCTTACTTATACCTCATTAATCTTTACCATAATATGAAATTTTATAGAGAAAAACCCATTTTTCAAAAATATTAAGGTAAAAGTTTCCATTTGCAACCTTTTCAACTTGTGAACTTGGACCTAGGTCTGTCTACACATAATGGCCTCGCCATTATCACCTTGATCTTCTCTATGCTCTTAGACCTAATTTAAGGTATCAACTGAGTTCAAACACCTTCATCTCAACCCCTTCTACCTCTTTTGGATTGAACTCAAGCCACGGTTGGAGACTTCTTGTAGCTCTATATGATATAAGATTGTGTATATTGAATTGGTTCTCAAAAATAATCTCTAACACTTTGAATATGTCAATATTAATATTTACACATTGCGAGTCTTCTCATAATCTTGAAACCTTCTTGCTTCATCAACATGATAGATCAAGGCTTAGTTTCACTTGACTATAGGTGAGAGTCACAAGAATATTTGTCTATGTGTGTATTATGATTGTATTATAAGTCCTCCCTTGCCAACATTTGGTATTTAAATGGTTAAACCATATTTTTGATGATTCATGAGATCATATGAATTATTAGAGGTTCCAAACTCATCAACACCTTTGTCTAAGCATTCTCACACAGTCCTATAGGTGACTGTTGCAGGGTTACTTGACTATGTCAAATGTCATAGACTTTACAATTCTAACCATGACCTTTTTGAGACTAAAATTTTAGTGGAGAATTGACCCCCAAGTTGTGAGAGATTGAACCCAACATATCACCTTTTTTTTGAAGACCAATACAAGAAGATAAGCTTTATAATTGTGAAAATAATGTCTATAAACTTCAATGGAGCTCATTTATAGCAAAATAAGGGTAATCATGCCAAAATCTTCACCTTCACACATACCAAATGAGTTGAGTCAAAAATGAAAATGAATACAATTTCCTTCGAGTCATCTTATGACACTCAATTTGCACATAACAATGCCATTTGATAAGAAAACTGAAGCCCTTGGGGATGCACATGAAATTTAGAGTCACCAACACTCTTAGTAATGGTTCATGAAGTATAGATCACCAAAATTGGAACTATAACCATAAATTTGGAGTAAATATACTAATTTCACCCACCATGTGCATTCATTTTAATTATGCTCCTCCTATCTATACCATGTGGAAATTGGTTGACCTCTTTGACTTGTCCAAGAGAGTGATAAGAGAGAGAGGTTAGTTTTTGGCAATTTTGGAACTATCAAAGCTATCTAAGCATGGAAGTGAACTATGGGGATCTGAAGAGACCCTCCTAAATTATTTTGACATGCCATAACTATTTTATAGGCCATAAAACTACCTAATATTGCTTGAAACTACCTAATCTTCTTGGATAGATGTTGAACCTATAAGTTGTTAATTTCACAATAGTTTCCCTATCTATTCTTAACATGTAGGATGTTAAATTTCATCTTGACACCTTTTTATTCTTATATAAACCATAAAATTCCATTTAATGACTCAAAAGGTGGCCTAAGATGGCATAAGACCAACTTAGACAAAAAATGACAAAGATAAAGCATATTATTTAACCTCATTAAAGGCTATAGGATAAATTTTCAATCTAGTAGACCCTATTATAAATTTGAACTATATAGGGGGTTGACCTAATTTTACTTGGGGTTAAATTAGTCAACAATCCCTAAAATATAAATATATTTAACTATGTAAGGTCACTATAAATAGAAACTATGTAAATTTGATTTATAAATAAAGTTATGATAAAAAAATAATTCATAGTTTACTAGGAAAATTCTACAAGAGGTGAATAGGGGTGCACTTAAACCCTAACTAGCTACAATGACCATATCTTGGTTGACTGTAATCTTGATTTTTAGATCTAGGTCTGTGGGATCACCTACAAGGGTTTACTACTAAAATTGGTGTTCTATGTTGTCACACTAAAGACCTGTAAAATAAAAGACCCTATATCCTACACATGCACTAGATAAAAATTAGATAATCAAAGGGTGAAAAAAAATAGGTTAATAAGGATGGCTAACCTATCCTTATAAACCCCTTGAAATTGAGTGTTGCCTACATAGCTAAAATGGGCCTCACACCAATGTAGTTCTCCCTCCTAAAGTGATTATGTGATCCATGATGAGGGATAATGATTATATCTATAATATTGATTTAAATACTTGAAAATGGATTCCCTTGACCCATAATAAACAATATTCAGACTTAGCTTATGATTATTGGAATGTTGTACAATTGAAATATAAAGTAGTGATCTTTTACTTGATGTGTAGTGTAATTTATAGAGAGATTCAGTGGTGTTTCAATGAGTGGCCTTGATGTGATTTTATAAGATAATATTTAGAATAAATTAATGATCCTAATTTACCAAACATATGAGAGAGTCATTGATAAAAATATTTATTTAAAAAAGTAACCGTTGGAGTGTAGGAGATAAGGCTACATTAGGGAATAAGGCCATAGTGCAACACCATCTATCCAATGTAGATTTGTCCCAAAAGATAAAAAATAGGGGACAAGTCTTACATGAGCCTGTGGACTATATAAGAATCAATGAAACTAAAATATGGATGTTTGTATGATATTTTTAGTGCTTGCAAGATAATGAAATCTCTCTTATAGATTGTGGGTTAACAAAATCAAGAATAGACCAAATGAGGGTAATGATGCAAAGAATAAATATTATCAAGCAATTGATGATTAATTTTGTGTCTATAATAGTGCAAAGCAATGTAACTTAACCAATGACTTGGTCAATAGGAAAAACCCATGGATTTCTTACATAACATATGTAATCATCATCTAAAGTTTGTGTTAAACCACTAATTGAAATGGGATTTCATTATGTACATCTTGTGTCATTGGGAGTGTCATACAATATTATGAATAATCATGATCATGATCATCTTCTTAATCTAAAATTATGGCATGTCACTCTTATCATTTTTTTTCAATCTATATACGTAAATCTAAGTTCACCATAGTGTGTTATTGAATTTTTTAATTTCTTTTTCTTTTCCAAATGTGTTGTATCATGTGCTTATGCTATGATTATTTTAGTTTTATTTTATGAAATGATAGATGAAAAATTATTTTATTTTTTATATTCCTTCCTAACAAATTAATCCTCTCTTGAGATAGTAAGCATTGAAGTTTCATGCTTGAATGTGATATAGCCATGATATTTACCAATTATTTCCCCTATTACTCTCAACCATGATTTTCCTAGTTTTGTATTGTATTGATCTAAGGTAGGGTCAATGTGAAATATAATGGAACACAATTTTATCCTAAGTGTTATTAAATACTCAATGGATCTAATATAATATTAGGGCCCGATAATTTTACCCAAATGTTATTTTTCATACCCCATATATTGGAGAATTGTCATGCTACATAAATTTTCTCCATGAAAATAGGTAACCTCAACCTTGGTACATTTATTTTCATCAATGTGAAGACTAAAAATCAAAGGATCTAGATATAAATATTTATATTTAGATACCTCCTTAGGAACCATATTCACCTTATTTGGTATCTCTTGCTTTTGATTTTCCTTAGAGAGAAACCCTTTCTTGAGGAACCTTTCTTTCTTATCTTGGTTTTTTTTATAACTTCTATTTTTGTGATTTCTATTCGAGTAGCTTCTTCTTGTCAATATGTTCCCTTTATATTTTTTCATTATGTAACATTTCTAGTTCATCTTGTTCCCTTTGTAACCTTTCTTATTTTATTTTTTCTACTTGTAATTATTCCTTTTTTATTTGTTCTTTGGATAGCTTTTCCTTTTCTAATTTTTCCCTTTGTAACTACTATTTTTTGAAACGATTATTTTGTTTAACTTGCACATGTTCATAAGGAGGCATGACATTAAATGTAACATTTTGTGGCTTGAAAGTATGTGAAATATTGTCTTTAAGTGACGTAACCCTTAGACATAAAGCTTGAATTTTAGTTTGTCATTATTTTGAACTAATACTACAAAAAGTGTTTGCACTCTAATTATGTTAATTATCTTACATTATATTTATTTCTTTGTCTTTTAAAGATTATGTCTCTATAGTAGATTCTAATTTGTCCCTTTTTATTGTATATGAATAATATTGATATGCTCCAACCCCAACAGGTGTGAATAAAGTATGCGATAAGTACTCCTCTAGGTCAATAGGATCAAAATTTTAACTCATGAAATTTGTCATTTGTTAGATCTTTCATAACATCATCATCACTATCATACAACTAAATAATGATGAAATTAAGATCTTTAAAATTAATCAAAAGAGGTAGATCTTGGGTTTTTTCATCTTATTCTAGTGTTATTGGTGGGTTTTTTGTGTATCTTAATTAATGCTCTTGATTTATACTTAACTCACCCACCTCTGATGTATGCATCCAATCAAGTGGGATGGGTTGTGTAGGTTGTATAATGAAATGATCATCAATTTGTGATGGAGTCATTTTTTAGTATCCAAAAGGGGTAAACTCCATTAGAATAGTATACTAATATTTTAAATGTATATATTTGATACACCTATGGAATGTATAAGGTAAAACATCCATTTCATGAATCCAAGGTCACCCAAAAGTAATTTTTAGTGTAATTGGTTAGACATGACTTAGAAAATAGTAGGCACCATTTTTGGACTTACTAAAATATCCAATATGATAGTTCCAAGTGTTTGATGATGAGTATTATCAAATCCCTTGATATTTTGATCTAATTTTTGAGTGTTTTTAAAATTTATACCTATTTATTGTAAGAAATTATAACTATAAATATTCATCCCTAAACTGTTATCAATTAACACATGCTTGAATATCTTTTCTTAAACTTAATCTTGAATTAATAGTGTAAGAACTTCATCTATGACATGCTTAAGAGGTAAGTATTCTTTATAGAAGGTGATGACCTTATCAATATCCTTGATGGTATTCATGATAGAAGAAAATGATATTGGTTGTGTATCATTAGGAAGAGTTGTATCACACAATATATCATATAATATATCTTTTTTATGATTATTTCTCTTTAATAAATTCAAAATATAAAATTTAATAGGGGTATTTTGTAGTTGATTTTCATTATCATAACCCTTATATTAACTTACTTTCCTTATGCAGGTAGAGGGGGTTGAGGAGGAAAATGTTGACCACCTTGATTATGATGCAATAGATGAGGTAACCCCCTCATCTTGTGTTCACAACATGAACATTATAGTATAGTATAAATTATGGGTGAATAATAGGATTAGGATGGTGAGTAAGATAACCTTGAGTTCTAGGGCTAGGAGGAACACACTAAGTCATGTAATCACTTTGGTGTTTGGTGGTGATAGGTAATAACTTAGATTAGATATTGCAACAATATGAATTAAGGATGAATTGAGATTGTACATTATTTTTTAACCCTAATTTGGATGAGGATCATACTTGGGTAGATAAGGTTAAGGATATATAAATGATAGGGAACAAGGGTGAATATCATATCAACAACAAACCAACTAATATGTTAAACTTATGTGTACCATATACTAAATTTATTAAACTAAGATAAGTTATAAGTGGAAAGTAAAACTATGATAGATATATAAATGACAAAGAAGTGATGTATTTAGCTTGATCTAATGCTAATTCAGATTTAGATCTGGTATAACCTAAAATTAGGTAGGAAGTAGATTCTATAATAGTCATTAGATTTTGGATCTAGTGCCTCTAACTCTCTAGACAGTTGTGTTAGTCATGGATGGTTACATCAATACTACTATCTGAATATGACACGAGTGTCCTATACATAATGTAAGTTGAAATGGATATGAACACCTAGATAATTTTGGGTTTGTATTTTCATTTGCTCTTGTGCATTCAATCTAGATCATGAATTGTCACTCCTGGTGAAATGGTAAAACCCTAACTTTCCATCTTAAATTTGATCTTGTGTAAAAATGGGTTAGTAGGCACATGATGTAGAGATGGCCTACAATGAACCTAATATCAAAGCACATTGCCTACATATAAAATACTCTATAATAAGGCCTTAAGACTCATGTAGTTCTCCCTATGTGTTGGCTTGTGTGTAAAATAAGTAAAATAGTGACCTAGCTTGTAATTAGAAAATAAGACTGTATGACTACTCCTTTAGTACTTTAGACCTGTAGTTAGGCTATTCCTTTAACTAATATTATAATAGGGTAGAATAGGAAAGATTTTTTGATAACTTAGTGCTTATTGAATGTTCTTTTGGTTTGATTGTTAGGTTTCTGTAGGCAAAGAATGAATGAGGGTTGATAATGTATTTATACCAATATTATCAAGAAATAACTTGAAATAAATCACTTAGGCCAATCATTGTAATATGTTTCATTTATAAATTGGATGAATTTAATGCATTAGACACTTGTGTTAGGTCAGGATAGTAATGTTAGCACTATTGTCTATCCTAGATGTTAGTGTCGAGGGAGCAAAAAAATAGTTACAAGCTTAAAACTTGCAAAGGTGTAAGATAAGTACATTTTAGAAATTCTAAGATTGATATGATGTCTATATCATCAATATAAGGCTGGTCATACTAATATATAGGCCAAGGGGCACAAGATAGAGTAGATGCATAGCTTACAAAAGTAAGGCATGTGTAAAACTAAGAGGAACAACCTAGGTTTGAGTTTGCCAAGTGTACTTAAATGAGGTGTTACATAATCACAAAAAATATTCTATAGTCCCCCATTTAATTTAATAATAAAATTTCTAGTTTAAAGGAAAGGGATAAGTACATGAGTGTGTATACACACCTTGTCTTTGCTTGAGTTGAATTTTAAGTGCTTTGCTCGAGTTAAAATTTAGTGCTTTATTGGTGACTGACCTATAACCAAGAACATGTTACAGTGTAAATAAGTGCATATAACATGGGTTAAAATTACTTGAAAAATATTGAAATTGAAAGAGCAAGGTTTACAAGTACACTTTTGTGTCGATGTAATCACCTTGTCTATTGGTAAGTTATTTTTAAAAATATGTATCATTTTAAGGCTCTAAAATTGAGATTAGGATAAATGTAGATAAATATTTAAAATGCATGTATCCAAGGAGATAAAGAGAGATAGATTTGAAGGAACATGCCCCCAACTTTGGAACAAAATTGAGTTGCCAATTGGTAGTTGAGATTAGCTCAACCATGCAACCCAATAATGCATATAACTTGGTGAGGTTAGATGATCAAGTTCAGCCTAAAAACTTGGAAAGATTGAGCGATTTAATCACCTCAACCATACCAAAAGGTGAGCCAAATAATGCAGTAGATTGGATTGATAAATTTCATAAAAATCTATGGGGTATCAATACGTGTGATAGTTTTAGAATCAGAAATTGATTTAGATTTTTCAATATGAGGCACATGTTACATACACCTTAAATATGGGGTATCACATACACCTTAAATATGTCTCATGTTGAAATTGTGTATAAAAATGGTACCATGAATAGAATTTTGCCACAACTATGAATTTGAATCATATAATTGTGTGCTTTAACCAATTCAAATAACTATGTAATTGTGGATAACATGCTTCCAAAGCATGCCACCACTATATATGGAGAAATCTGAAACCAATATAAGTACTAATGTGGAAGAAATGTTTCCAAAACATGCACCCACTATAAATTAGAGATGTTGGATACTGAGTAGGTATGGAGAACATGCTTCCAAAGCATGCATCCATTGAAATTTATGAATTGATAAAAGTACCATACTAAATTAATGTGGATAACATGCTTCCAAAGCATGCCCCCACTATAATCTATAAAATATGAATGTGTGGGATCCATGTCCATATGACATGCCCCAAATGAATATACAAACTATTATAATTACTAAATATTGAATAATTGTGGATAACATTCTTCTAAAGCATTTCCCCACTGTATCTTAACATTATGAATGTGTGGAAGCAATGTCCATATGGAATGCCCCTACTGAATCTGATAAACTATGCAGAGTGTGGATAGCATACTTCCCAAGCATGCCCCTACTAATATGCCCCCCTTTTGAGCTGAGGGAAAAATAGGACTTTGAAGTTACCTCACCTCAAAATGGTAAGATAACTATAAAATCTATGAATGTAACCATGTAGCATATAAAAGGAAACATGTCTAGATAAATATATCATTGAAGTGCATATAATCAATGTGATTATATTCAAGCCTAACATACATGATAAATATCATGGAAATGTTTAGATAGTAACAATACAAGCTCAATAAGAAAATAATCACACCAACAAGAGCACTTAAAATTAAGTCAAAAGTAATGGTCTAAGGGGACCACAAATAAGGGGCATGTTCAAACGTCATAAAATTGAATGGACATGACTAGCCTTTATCATACTCCCCTTAATTACCTACTTTCCCCTTCTCTACACTCATCTAAAAAACATAAAATCATATCCACTCCTACCAAGGAGGTAACCACCCCTAAATTTACCCTTACCCTATTCCTGGAAGACTCAATGGGCTAGTGCAATGGAGAATTGGGGTTTTTTTAGATAAGCTAGAACAAATTGGGATGGCCATGTCAGACCTCATTATTGACTATAATCAGCTAAAAGTGGTTATGGTAAAGCTTAAAAAGGACCTGGATATGGTACTAAAGATGGAAGACACTTTGCCAAAAAATAAAATAGAACTAATGAATTTTTTTGAAGAATCCCCTATGTAAGACAAGACCATTCTATCCTCAGATGAAGGCCCCTCAAAGCATACCAAGGACAAAATTAATTTTTTTTTACTAAAGGAATCCAACCAAGAGACTAAGGAAGAGAAGGAGACTATTCAAGATAATACAAGCTTAGAGGATCTTTCTAGTTCTAGTTGATAATATTTTAGTGGTCTTTCATGTTTATAGTGTAAGTCCTATTGGTTTATTTTTTTGCTTCTAGACTTCTAGTTAGTTTATGCTCTATGAAAGGCATTTTATTTCAAACTACTAACATTCTTTGACTATTTTTTGCTTTATCCTACTTTTTTTTAAACTAGTGGTTGAAAGAGCCTTGTAAAACCTACTTTATTCACCTTATCTAATAAAAAAGTGTCCACAAAGTAAGGAATGACATATTAAAATTTCCTTACAATAAGAAATGAAAAATTCAAATGTCTAAGAAGGAAAACATAGGCATAGGGGCCATATATAATAAATCATATTCAAATTCTTGAACAAGCAAGATAATCTCAAGGCAAAATACTTAAGGAAGTGTGTGAAGGAACGTCATAAGCAACCAATATAAACATGTCATAATGACCCATGGATCAAATATGTTATCAAAAAATGTCAAGTGTATAACATATAAAGTACCATATATAATATATAATCATGGATAATATGCATGTGTAATTATATATGCTATCTCAAACATGATAATTTAGAGTGATCATTGAATCATATAACCTATGTATCAAGATCGAAGAAGTAGATGCCCCCAATGTCCATATGACATGAGTAGATAAAAAGGCCAACTTATAAAATAGGAGTGTATCATGTATCTATGTATGTCTATATATGTGTATGTATGAGTAAATGATATGATATGCCTCAACATAGAACTAACACGTAGATGCCAAGGAGCCAATAAAACATGTAGGTACCAAAATTATAATTGGATTTTTATATGTTTTTGTTTTTTTTGGTTTTTATATGAAGAGACATGATCATCCTAATATCTAATCTAAAGGATCATCATAGGTATCTCCCCACTTGAAACCTAGTGTAAGAAACTGGTGGTATTGTCAAGGAGCATGTATAGATTAAATATCTATCATTGTAGTATTTATGATACTCAACATATGTATAATAGTACTTTGAGGTCATGAAGTACTAATAGAGGAAATAAGGGTTCTTAGAACCCATCTCTATATACCCTATAGTTTCTTTAGAATATAAAAATTAGGAACATGTTTATATGCTCTAGATATCTTAATATGGTGCATAGAAGATGAGGATTCTATAGAACCCACTATTTGTCTCTAATGTAAGGGTCTCTCAAATACCAATCACCTAGTAAAGGGTATTACTTGTTGATTACCATTTTTTATTGGATTAGACTTAACAAGATTGATAATTAACTACCTAGATATGAATTTATCTTATTCAAGAGGATGCTTATATGGAATATCAAAAATTGTAATGACCTGATGGGCATGAATGTAATTAACACACCCATGTAATGTAAAAGGTACTGCTCAAAGAGTATGTATCCAAGGTCATTATAACAACATGTCAAAGACACATTTATATTGTATAAATGATAAATTAGTAACCACATGTGTGGGAATAGCCTATAAAGGTAGATCAATCTCATGAAGAACATTTTAGGATGTCCCATTGAATGCGCGGATTGATCTAATAGAGGGGTGTAAATTATGATGAGTATAACCCAAATGCATAAGTAATTTGATAGTGCAAACATTTTATATTTCACCATTATCAATCATAACACTATGTATGGATTTTTTATCAAGGTATGATTGAATGAATAGAGAATGAATATCATAGTCATCATCCTTAATTTCACTATCATCATAGGAAATGGAAAGTTTTTGAGCCATAAGAGGTATACATCATGTGTAAGTACCAATAAATCCATATAGTGGGTGCTCATAATATGATGAGGAGGATGTGAATTATATGCCATTTGGACTTATATTTCCTTCTTAGAATGGTCTTATAAAGTATTGTTAAATACTTTTTGCTTATGGTGATCAACAGGTTGTGAACATGATTCCTTTGGAGGATTATGAAATGTAATATGTTGGTCATCAATGAGGTCATAGATCTTATGTTTTAAGTCAAAAAATGTATTCATAGAAATCCCAAAGACTTTTTGATAGTCACAATAATCATTTTCATTATATCCTTTTGGTAGATTTCTAGTTACATCAACCTCTATTTGAGGAGGATGAGATATAAGATGACACTCTAGCAACCATGGGAGTAATTAAGTAGGAGGCTGAGATAACATGCATATTTCTTCCTTGGTACATTATATAGGATAGGATGATTTGTTTATTGTGAAACTATGTTAATTATGGCGGTTGTTTCTTTTTTAAGCTCAGGAGGTTTTACCCTATAACTTATTTTGATTGTAAATTTTGTACTATATGTAAATACAGCTAGTGTGTTTACTATATACTTGATCTTATTCAATGACATAATCTTCATTTCATGATCCCGTACAACATGGCATAAGTCATAAAAAAATTAAAACTTATTGAAAATAATAGACTCAGGTAAAAGAGCAAACAAACATTTCTTGAATATGTCTTGCAACTCTGTCTTCCATAGGATTGGTCATTTTGGTTAGCATTGTCTTATATCACAAGACATATTAATTGATAGGTCTATTGGTTCCTTATCTAATATTTTTAATTTGAGCATAGGAAATTTTTTTGATAATGTTAATAGAAAAGTGTTCCAAAAACTGATTTGTAATAATATTGAATGTTTTTATTGATTGTAGAGGTAAGTCATAAAACCACCTCAAAACATAGTCCTTGAGGATCCTTGAAAATATTTTGGTCAAAATTTTATCATTAGAAGTATAGTCAAGGCATACCACATAAAAGGATTGAATATGTTATTAATGATCACCCTTTCCATCATAAAATGTGAACTTAGGTGCAATAAATCCGATTGGCAAAGGGTGTGAAGAGATCTCAAGTGCAATATGGTTATGCAACACATCTCAAATCTATAGCATGTGAAGACTTTGAAACATTTTTTCAATGTTTCTAACCTTATCCTCCAATATATTTATGACTTGAAGGAGTGTTTGAACTATACATCCATTGGGATTTAGATTAGCCAATTGTCACCAAAGGGGATGAAAACATGTTTTGAGTAGTAATAGGCATTGAAACTAATGTTCATAATATATGTATCCACAATAGTTTCAAGGAACAAAGGTTGAAACACATAATCCATGCCCTCATTAGATGTATGTGGGTTGATAAGTGTGGGCTGATTTATAGTAATTTATAAGGATTCGCCATTACTAGGTAAGACAACCATGGTTTTATCTTGTTTACTTCTTTCATCTCTAGTAACATACAAAAATGCATCTATTAAGCCCTTGTTATTTTTGAGATGAGTAATCAATGCTTCTTGATCTTCCATTTTGAATCAAGTTTTTAATTGACATTTTTCATTTCTTCACAATTTAAAAAGTTTAAAATTTGCAACAAAGTACAACAATCAAAAAAATTAGAAAACCCTAAGTGACCTAGGGTTTTATACTCAAAGTTTAGGTTCACCAAATGTTTAACCCTAATTTAGATGAGGATCCTAATTGGGTATATAGGTTTAAAGATATAGAAATGATAGGGAACAAAGGTGAATATTAGATATACAATGAGCCAATTAATGTGCTAAACTTAGTTGTACCATATGTTGAATTTATTAAACTAAGATAAGCTATAAGTGAAAAGTACAACTATGTTAGATATATAAATGACAAAGAAGTGATATACTTAGCTAAATAAGATCCTAAATTTAGATATGGATCTAGTACAAGTTGAAAGTAGGTAAGAAGTAGATTCTAAAATAGTTGTCAAAATATTGATTTGATACCTCTAACTCTCTAGACAATGATGTCAACCCTAGATAGTTACATTGATACTATTACTTGAGTCTAATGTTAGTATCCTATATATAATATTAGTTGAAATAGGATGCAACCACTTGGATTTTTATGGGTTTAGATTCCCCTTCACTTTGATGCATTCAAATCTAGGTCATGTATTTTTGCTCCTAGTGAAATGATAAAACCCTAGCTTTCCATCTTCAATGTACCTTGGGAAAAATGTGTTAGTGGGCATATGATGTCAAGCTGACCCATAATGACCCTACTATCAAAGGGTTCTATCTACATAACCAATACTCTAGAAGAGGGATTTAGAATCATGTAATTCTCCCCTACATGTTGGTTTGCATGTGAATCATGTAATGTGTGTAAATCAAGTATAGCAATGACCTAACTTATAACTTGTAAAATAAGACCTTATGACTACTCCTTTAGTACTTAAAACTTGTAATTGGGTTGTTCTTTTGACTTATATTAGAATAGGGTAGAATATGAAATAATTTTGATAATTTTAGTTCTTCTTGAATGCCTTTTTGGTCTTATTGCTAGATGTCTATAAGTGAAGAATGAATGAGGGTTGATATTATATTTATACCAACTCTACTTAGGCTAACCATTTTAATTTATTAAATTTTTAAATTGGATGACTTTAAGGCACTAGAAACTTGTGTTGGCTCAAGACAATAATGTCAACACTACTATCTATCTTAGACATTAGTGTTCTAAGGAGCAAGATAGTCAAGTATAGGCTCAAAACTTGTAGAGGTGTAAGATAAGTATACTTATAATCATTATTGTAAAGATAGAGATGTTTGTTATCATCAATATAAGATTGGTATCAGACTAAGAGATAGTCCAAAGGACACAAGATAGAGAAAATGTGAGGCTTTTATAAGAAATACATGTGTAAAACTAAGAGGAACAACCTAGGTTTGAGTTTTCCAAGTGTATAATATTGAGGTTCTATATATTCACAAAATATCTTTAATCCAAATAACACCTCAAAAACTAACATAGAATGTAATGTTGAACTTTGTAAGATGTAATAAAAATTCATTTATTATTACCATGATTTGATTTAGAAGCATTGACTTTGAAAATGGGATTAAGGGTGTAAATAGTTAGGGTGTGTTTAATTTATAGGCTCTTAGATATACTGATCCTAGGCACAAATAGTGAAAATGAAAATTTCCCAAAGGGGCACTAACTACATAGGATTTCATTGTCCTGTAACTATACTATCTTTTCTTTAGGTTACACTGTGAGTAACTTCTTAGGGTTAACCATTTACTAGTGCACTATAAAAACAAATGGTTGAAGGCTTCCTATGACTAAAAAATAAAACCTAAGCATTTATAATATATTATGAGGTACATGCAAATTAAAAATTTTAAATAGTGTTTTCTAATGCTTGAGTATTGGAGTGGTACCCCTCACACCATAGATCAAGTAAAACCAAATACCAATTTTCTCAGAATAACTCCTATAAGTTTTAAAACTAACGGAACATAGTTTCTAAAAAAAAAAAGAAAAAAAATTGAAATTGAAAATCAAATTAGAAGATAACATTTTTGAGTATAAAAATCAAAAAAAATAATTTGAAAACACTAGGACAAAAATAAAAAATAAATCTCTAAAAATTATGGGTTCACCAATATGTTTTACCCTATTTTTGTTTTAACATAAAATATTTTTCTAATAGATGTAAAACTTGAGAGATCAAAATATGAAAGATACATAGTTATTAAAAATTCTAATTTGTAACTTGCTAAATATATAAATATGTTATTTTTGAAAAAAATCAAGAAAAATGTACTTATCTTAGATCCAATTACAAGTTGAATTTTGGATATATGACTATGGAAATCAACAAAATACAAGCTTATAACTACTAAGAATCAAGAACATAATCTAAATATGATTTTGGATAGGTCTTCATTCCCTAGATAGTAGCATAGGTTGATGGTGTTTGTTAAATACAAACTTATCTCAATTAAATGTGATTGATGTCTAAAAATGAAAAATAGAAAGGTAAAATTGTGATAATGCATGATTAGGAATATAATCTAGGCATATTTTTGAATAGGTCCATGCTACCTAGAAAACTTCATAAGTTGATCATGTTCATTGACTATAGACTTGTTTGCATTGACTATGATGAAATTGTAACTAGTTTTCCCTTTACACCTATACCTATTGAGAGGGATGAGATATTGTGATTTTGATATTTCTATGTGGAAGTTTATTTTTTCCTTCTCTTTGCTTTTGAAAACCCTATGGATTTTGTCAATGTTATAAACCTACAAAAATAGAGGGGGGTGTAATAATTTTAGTTGACCCCAATCACTCCCTTTATGGTTGAATGATTCTTACATATATAGATACTCCAAAGAGGGAGTCAAGCCACACATAGTTCTCCCACCTCGATTGATTATGTAATTGTGTTCCTTGGCTATATGTATGTAGCTAGAGATATGGATTTTATACTTTACAATTATTGTTCTTGAATTTATTTGAGATGCTTTAGACTTGGATTATAACTGATCCTTGTGAATGATCATGAATTTGAGAGTTCTTAATGTGAAATAGTGTGTAATTTCTCAATAGGTAGTGCCAAGTTAGCCATAATTAATGACCTTTGATTTTTGTTTATAGCAAAACATTTTTATAATTTCCTTTAGAAACCTTATGAAATATGTGGGAAAACCCATATATATATTTGGAAATTAACCATTAATTGGTGTAGGACAAGGCCACATTAGGTGGACAAGTCCATGACAATGGTATATATATATATATATATATATATATATATATATATATATATATATATATATATATATATATTTGGAAATTAACCATTAATTGGTGTAGGACAAGGCCACATTAGGTGGACAAGTCCATGACAATGGACCTATTTTCCTAGGGTGGACTTATCCCATAAAATCAAGGATAAATATCCTAAGTTGGAGGTAATTTGATAGTG